>OY720461.1:44374393-44649393 GCA_963082715.1 Harpalus rubripes
ACAAATATAATTTCGTCTTTAATGTTCCATTTAGGGAGAAAATGTAAGAATTTCATTTCATTTGAGTTAATAAGAAAGCACTTTAGAACAGATTGAATCTGAATGGCTGACTTTATGGAATGATTTATGAATCCTTTCCTCTTGATAATGTGTTTATCATTTCTAATAGGTTGTGTGCATTTGAGTGAAACATTCCTGAGTAAAACATTTCATTATTCAGCACATCGGCAATGGAAATTATCCATGAACGTCAGTTGCATCATTATCTTGCATTGGGGGTGAATTATAAATGCGCTGATATTGTGGCTGCGTCGAAGAAAGATAAATTATCCTGCTGATTACGTCACGAATCGATCAGAGGCGAAGCCATGCGTTTGCGGGATTCCTACCCTGTTTCCTGTCACATACGTCATGTCCGGATGGCCGGTCGGTGCGATGCTCATGATGATATGCAGGAGATTTTACCATGAAGGAGATTAATGGGTGAATTTTCAAGTAAATGTACAAATAACATTAGAGATTAAAACTATTTGATGGAGACTATCAAAGTTTAAAAATAATTATTATTAGCTTTTAAAATATACTAATTTTTAATGCCTTTAACAATTATTTCTTATATCTACTCTATTCCACTTTCAAGCCACCTGCTATCGCTTTTTTACCTCCCGCTACCCTTGGTAAGGGAGGTATAGGGATCGTGCTAAAAATCGCATATCCAGATTTTGGTAAATGACCACATTTTAAGATCCCTAGAATCCAATTTTATCATTTTCACGATGATGTCTGTGTGTGTGCGTGTGCGTGCGTGTGTGTGTGTGTGTGTGTGTTTGTGTGTGTGTGTGGCTGTGTGTGTACATTTGTATGTGTGGATCCTCCACTCTAACTCAAATACTATCAATCAGAAAATTTTGAAACCTTGTATTTCGACTATGAAAAGAGCCTATTAGATTTTGGTGTAAATCGGATAACCGGAAATGACACTTTACTTGCAGCTCAAAATAGTTTTTCTTCGAAAAATACCTTTAAATGTTATTTTTTCGAGATTAATGTTATTTTAAAAATTGAAGATTATTAAATTTTCTACATATTTCATGGATAAATTTTTAAAATTATCTATAATTTAAAACCCGGAGCCTATGCTTTAAACACACAAAACTCCTTGGTCACATATTTATTCAAATGTATGTAACTAACAAATAAATGTCACTGTCAAAGAACTAATCATTTCAAATTAATAATAGTAACGTTTTGAAAAGAAAAAAAGTAAATATAACAATAGGAAAGGATAACAATACTGTTTGCAGTATTAGTAAATATGTAGGTACGTATTTAGATTAATAAAAATTAACGATTCGCAAAAAAGTTTAGCTAATCCTCATTTTTGGATTAATGAATTCTATTCTATCTCGGTATTTCAAATTTAAACTTCATTTTATTATCAAAAAAGATAGTTACTTGGATAAGATTAGACTATATTTTAAGAAATAAACTGCCAGTAAAATTCGCTATCAAAAAATAAGGATTAGCTTAATCTTTTTTGTGACTTTGTGTAAATGGCGGGAGGTATTGTGCTGGCCATACCAGATTATTATTTTTAAAATCCATTTTCAAGTAATGAATGCAGAAAATAATGAAACATATAAACATAGACAAAATTTTGTTCGATCAGTATCTAAAATAAATTGATTAATCTTTTTTTATTCATTTTGGTCTGTATTACAGGCCCTTATAGTTTCTACCGGAAGTTGAAAAATATGCTGTATATGTATATTTACTTATGTGTTAAAATAGATCTTTTTATGAGATTTCTATTATTAGCGAACTCCACTGTTTGAGAACAAAATGAACTAAATATCTGCGTCATGAAATATTTAAAATAACGGATTGTATTCGACGGACATTATTTCTTCGACGATAAAATATGAATGTTTGAGTTTTATTAATAAAAATTTAGCGTAATTACTGATGTGTTCTATCTAAATAAAGTTCCTTTGATGTTTATTCATAGTATGTACATTTACATATTTATAAAATGGTGTATTACTCTATTTGCAAAGTACATGATTACAGTATAATTATGAAAATAGTACAAATATTTGTCAATGTAAGCCATTAACTGAATACACACAGATACGAACCGTTTGTGGGATTACTACATAATTAAAACAACATATATGCATTGCTAAGTTCATCGCAAATACTGTTATTGCTATTGTTGTTTACGAATCTTTCTGCAAATTGAGAGATCTTCAGTACGGTATTATTCCGATTATTTTACCCAACAGGCGTTTGCTTTATAGTTTTATCTGTTTACTTTTCACAGTTTCACTGAGTAGTACATTATTTTTCATCTTTATGTACATTAATTTAAATAGTTTCTGTTATGTTCTGTTATTTTTCATCTTTATGTACATTAATTTAAATAGTTTCTGTTCTGTTCTGTTATTTTTCATCTTTATGTACATTAATTTAAAAAGTTTCTGTTCTGTTCTGTTATTTTTCATCTTTATGTACATTAATTTAAATTGTTTCTGTTCTGTTCTGTTATTTTTCATCTTTATGTACATTAATTTCAATAGTTTCTGTTTCAAATTTTAACTGAATTTTAAGGAGGCCATATACTTTTATATCCAGTAAAAAAATTGGGGTGACAAGCCGTAGGGTAAAAGTAGTACATTATTTTTCATTTTAATGTACATTAATTTAAATAGTTTCTGGTCTTTTAAATAATTATAAAAAGATTGGCGCCAGAAATAATCATGAAAAACAATCCCCCACTGATCTGACGTCATATTACATGCAGCACGCCATAAATAGTCAATATGAAAATATATATTAGCCGTATGAACTTCGACGTCACATAGGTGCACAAATTTCAATAATTAATTGTAAAATATCCAATGGATATTTCGTGATATTTACTAACATCCCTATTCTTATATCATCGCTAGAGAGTGCAAAATTAGTGTGTTTCTGTGAAGGTTGCCACCATTTATTTTTACAATAAGCCCTTTGCCGACTGGCCCAATATGTCGTAGAGGTTAAAGCAAATTGCTATAACTATTAATTAGCGGAATATTGATTTTAAAATCTTCACATAATTCAAGTTTTACGGCTTAAAAATCCGATTTTAATATCCTGCACATCCATTACTCCTTATTAAACCACTATTTTAATTATCTTTCTCATAAAATTAGCCTTAAACCTTATTAAAAAATATGAGTCACCTTATATAATTATGATGAATTTTCGTTTAGTAATTTTTCATTTCGCTTTAATTCGGCTTTAATACATACTTCGTCAATCCTGGTGCGAGGATATTTGAGTTATAAGGAGCTAATATATATGAAAATAAAAGCAGGGCGTTCCCTGGTCATAGCGCGAGATTTGTGAGAAAACTTCGCACTATATTTCACAAAGAGTTTCGTTTCGTTTCGACTAAGTCTGGAGATATTTCAGTATATCTTTGTTACTGCTGTCTTCACATAGTGTTAATGGATACAAACATCACTTCTTTTCTAACTAGGATTCTTTCAAATTTACATACGTAAAGTGTATATGAAAATTTTTACCTCCCTTGGTAAGAGAGGTATAGAGATCGTGCTAAAAATCGCATATCGAGATTTTGGTATTTGAGCACGTTTTAAGGTCCCTAGAATTTAATTTTATCATTTTCCTGATGATGTTTGTATGTATGTGTGTGTGGATCATCGACTCCAACTCAAATACTATCATTCAGAAAATTTTGAAACCTTGTATTTCTACTTTATTCTTATATGGAAAGAACCATTAAATTAGGTTTTTGTGTAAATCTAATAAACGGAAATAGTGCTTTACTTGAAGCTGTAAATAGTTTTCCTTCGAAAAATACCTTTACATATTATTTTTCGAGATTTATGTTGTAAAAATTAAAGATTATTAAATTTTCTACAGGTTTGTATTAATACTTTTCTATATATTTTATGGATCAATTTATAAAATTATCTATAATTTAAATCCCGGACCTACGCTTTAAACAAACACAACTCTTTGGTTACACAGTGCATCTCAAATGTATGTAACTGACAGATAAATCTTACTGTCAAAGAACTAATCATTTCAAATTAATAATAGTTACGTTCTAAAGAGAAAATAGTAAATAGAATCATAAAAATGGAACAGTTTCCAGCATAACTAAATATGTAAGTTGGTATATTTAAATTAATAAAAATTAAATGGCGGGAGGTATTGTGTTGGCCACATCAGATTTTTACCACTCGCTATCCTTGGTAAGGTAGGTATAGGGATCGTGCTAAAAATCGCATATCGAGATTTTGGTAAATGACTACGTTTTAAGGTCCTTAGAATCCGATTTTAACATTTTCACGATGATGTCTGTGTGTATATGTGTGTATGTGTGTGGGTGTGTGAATCCTTTATACGCTCTAACTCAAATACTATCATTTAGAAAATTTTGAAATCGTGTATTTCCAGCTTATTCTAACATGGAAAAAACCATTAGATTTTGGTGTAAATCAGATAACTTTACTTGAAGCTCAAAATATGTAGTTTTTTTTAGAGAAATACCTTCAAATGTTATTTTTTCGAGATTTGTGTTATAAAAATTAATGATTATTAAATTTCTACAGATTTGCATAAATACTTTTTCTATATATTTTATGGTTAAATTTATAAAATTATCTATAATTTAAATCCCCGGAGCCTACACTTTAGACAACACAGGTCATATCACATATGTATATAACTGTCAGATAAATGTCACTATCAAAAAAATAATCATTCCAAATTATTAATAGCAAAGTTTTTTAAAAAAATAGTGAATAGAACCATAGTTATATGGATGTATGTATAGTTAAATTAATAAAAAATAAATAGTGGTAGGTATTTTGTTGGACACATTAGATTTTTTGTAAGCAAATGCCGTTTTACTTTGATGCATTTTTAAATAACAGTACAGTCATTTTTTTCTAACACCTAGATATAGTATTTTGTTATAATCAATATAAACGAAAAGTGTTTAAAATATTTTAAACGCAGCCCTGTTTTGGTATTCAGTTGCCCTAGTCGGCCAGCTATTTTCAGCCAGACATGTAATGTATTTCTGTGCTTTCCTAGTCCAGTATTTAAATGGATTCATGCAAAAATTTCATTCCTGAATATTTCGTACAATTCTATTCTTCTGTAGGGTTTCAAAAGAAACCACATCTATAAATAAAATAATTTAAACGTCAACTTTCATTCGCTAGTCATACTATACTTAAAGTGACACTTTATTTATTCAAATTGAACACCCGAACATTGGACTTTTCGTAATTTTCTGCTTCTCTTGTTATTTCTTTTCAATTCTGTTGTTAATCTATGTACAAATAGAATTTAAAATTGAAGCTTGTTTACTCGCTAGTAGTCTAGTAGTTATTTTTTGCTTGGTGCTAACAACTTTATTTATTATCATCAGACAACCCTTGGCTTAATTCTGTTTACTGATTAATTCCCAGAGCATTCAGCGATCCGACGTTAGTTTTGTACCGCACCGCAATTTACATTTAGCCCCTTTTAATTAACCCCCGAGTTTCTTATACATTCTGTGCGCATTCGCATCGAATGCAGTCCGAAAGTGAAACACAAATCTGTTTAATGAAATTCAATTCGTAGACGTGATTAGAGGATCGTGTAGTGAATACAGGGCCGTTATAAGATAAACGGTCGGTAAAAATATGGACACATAAAGAAATTCAGGTTTAATTTCATCATTACCGATATCGATATCTGTGTACAAGTAGGAACAATTTTTTTTAGACTTCAATAACTCCCTTAATATCTAACCCTATGGGCTCAGATTTGGCTGTCCATTAGTCCTTTGTCACTAGTTAACGTATACGAAATTTGAAACAAATCGGAGTCAAAAAGTTTTTTTTGCCAGAAAAACCCCAAGGCTTTAGTCCATCTTTTTTCGGGAAAACAATTTTTGAGTTAGACATGGCAACCCCTTAATTCGACCCCAAGGATTTTGAATCCGGCGTCCAAATTGGGATTTGACGCTTAGATCTAACGTAATTCGTGTTTGTGTATAGGCTGTTTCAATAGTTACTGGCTGTTAAAAGTACACTTATTTTTGACTAATTTTTATTATAAACGATGAATTTTTGTCTAGCTCATTTTCTATATTTTTGTCTGTAGCTTCTGAACGGTTAAAGATAGCAACGTGTACGTTGCAAATTTGGAATCTACATGAAATTTTCTATAATATACATCAGCAGTAATATTTGTACATAGGCTGTTCCAATAGTTACAGGCTGTTAAATGTACAAAAGTCAAAAAATCCTGTAAGTTTTCATTAAAAATTAAAATTTCTATTTTGGATTCTAAGCCCTAGGGAATTTTTTCGGATCTGAATTAGTAGAAAATGATACTTTTCATTTATATACAGGCTGGTTTAATTTTTAGTAGACTACTGAATATTTGTAGGTACAATTTTTTCGTTTTTTGCATTGTAATACAGTATTAGCCGAAAACAAAAATTGAAGATATGTTAGACATATGTAGAAACGTCTATAGAATCGAATGGCTTAACCCCGGTGCCTCTAACATTTACTGTTCATTAGCTACAGACCGCCAAAATCAAAAAATCTTGTAAGTTTTCATTAAAAATTAAAATTTCTATTTTGGATTCTAAGCCCTAGGGAATTTTTTCATTATTTTTCCCGTAATCAGCGGATCTGAATTAGTAGAAAATGATACTTTTCATTTATATACAGGCTGGTTTAATTTTTAGTAGACTACTGAATATTTGTAGGTACAATTTCTTTTTAGACTTCAATAACTCCCTTAATATCAAACCCTATGGGCTGAGATTTAGCTATTCATTAGTCATTTGTCCGTATACGAAATTTGAAACAAATCGGAGTCAAAAAGTTTTTTTTGCCAAAAAAACCCCAAGGCTTTAGTCCACCTTTTAAAATTTCAATCGGGAAAAAAAATTTTGAGTTAGACACAGCAATCCCGTAATTCGACCCTAAGGATTTCGAATCCGGCGTCTAAATTGGGATTTGACGCATAGATCTTACGTAATTCGTGTTTTACAGGCTGTTAAAAGTACACTTATTTTTGAATAATTTTTATTATAAACGATACATTTTTGTCTAGCTCATTTTCCATATTTTGTCTGTAGCTTCTGAACGGTTAAAGATATCAACGTGTACGTTCCAAATTTGGAATCTACATGAAATTTTCTATAACATACATCAGGAGCGATATTTGTATATAGGCTGTTCCAATAGTTACATGCTGTTAAATGTACACCTATTTTTGAATAATTTTTATTATAAACGATACATTTTTGTCTAGCTCATTTTCCATATTTTTGTCCGTTGCTTCTAAACGGTTAAAGATAGCAACGTGTACGTTACAAATTTGGAATCTACATGAAATTTTCTATAATATACATCAGGAGTGATATTTGTATATAGGCTGTTCTAATAGTTACAGGCTGTTAAATGTACAGTAGTCAAAAAATCTTGTAAGTTTCCATTAAAAATAAAAATTTCTGTTTTGGATTCTGAGCCCTAGGGAATTTTTTCATTATTTTTCCCCTAATCAGCGGACCTAAATTAGTAGAAAATGATACTTTTCATTTATATACAGAGTGGTTTAATTTTTAGTAGACTACTGAATATTTGTAGGTACAATTTTTTTTTAGACTTCAATAACTCCCTTAATATCAAACCCTATGGGCTGAGATTTGGCTATTCATTAGTCCTTTGTCCGTATACGAAATTTGATACAAATCTGAGTCAAAAAGTTTTTTTTCCAAAAAAACCCAAAGGCTTTAGTCCAGCTTTTAAAATTTCAATCGGGAAAAAAAATTTTGAGTTAGACACAGCAATCCCTTAATTCGACCCTAAGGATTTCGAATCCGGCGTCTAAATTGGGATTTGACGCTTAGATCTTACGTAATTCGTGTTTTACAGGCTGTTAAAAGTACACTTATTTTTGAATAATTTTTATTATAAACGATACATTTTTGTCTAGCTCATTTTCCATATTTTTGTCTGTAGCTTCTGAACGGTTAAAGATATCAACGTGTACGTTCCAAATTTGGAATCTACATGAAATTTTCTATAACATACATCAGGAGCGATATTTGTATATAGGCTGTTCCAATAGTTACAGGCTGTTAAAAGTACACCTATTTTTGAATAATTTTTATTATAAACGATACATTTTTGTCTAGCTCATTTTCCATATTTTTGTCCGTTGCTTCTAAACGGTTAAAGATAGCAACGTGTACGTTCCAAATTTGGAATCTACATGAAATTTTCTATAACATATATTAGGAGAGATATTTGTATATAGGCTGTTCCAATAGTTACAGGCTGTTAAAAGTACACCTATTTTTGAATAATTTTTATTATAAACGATACATTTTTGTCTAGCTCATTTTCCATATTTTTGTCTGTAGTTTATAAACGGTTACAGATAGCAACGTGTACGTTACAAATTTGGAATCTACATGAAATTTTCTATAATATACATCAGGAGTGATATTTGTATATAGGCTGTTCCAATAGTTACATGCTGTTAAATGTACACCTATTTTTGAATAATTTTTATTATAAGCGATACATTTTTGTCTAGCTCATTTTCCATATTTTTGTCCGTAGCTTCTAAACGGTTAAAGATAGCAACGTGTACGTTACAAATTTGGAATCTACATGAAATTTTCTATAATATACATCAGGAGTGATATTTGTATATAGGCTGTTCTAATAGTTACAGGCTGTTACATGTACAGAAGTCAAAAAATCTTGTAAGTTTCCATTAAAAATAAAAATTTCTGTTTTGGATTCTGAGCCCTAGGGAATTTTTTCATTATTTTTCCCCTAATCAGCGGACCTAAATTAGTAGAAAATGATACTTTTCATTTATATACAGAGTGGTTTAATTTTTAGTAGACTACTGAATATTTGTAGGTACAATTTTTTATTAGACTTCAATAACTCCCTTAATATCAAACCCTATGGGCTGAGATTTGGCTATTCATTAGTCCTTTGTCCCTAGTTAACGTATACGAAATTTGAAACAAATCGGAGTCAAAAAGTTTTTTTTTGCCAAAAAAAAACCCCAAGGCTTTAGTCCAGCTTTTAAAATTTCAATCGGGAAAAAAAATTTTGAGTTAGACACAGCAATCCCTTAATTCGACCCTAAGGATTTCGAATCCGGCGTCTAAATTGGGATTTGACGCTTAGATCTTACGTAATTCGTGTTTAACAGGCTGTTAAAAGTACACTTATTTTTGAATAATTTTTATTATAAACGATACATTTTTGTCTAGCTCATTTTCCATATTTTTGTCTGTAGCTTCTGAACGGTTAAAGATATCAACGTGTACGTTCCAAATTTGGAATCTACATGAAATTTTCTATAACATACATCAGGAGCGATATTTGTATATAGGCTGTTCCAATAGTTACAGGCTGTTAAAAGTACACCTATTTTTGAATAATTTTTATTATAAACGATACATTTTTGTCTAGCTCATTTTCCATATTTTTGTACGTTGCTTCTAAACGGTTAAAGATAGCAACGTGCACGTTCCAAATTTGGAATCTACATGAAATTTTCTATAACATACATCAGGAGCGATATTTGTATATAGGCTGTTCCAATAGTTACAGGCTATTAAATGTACACCTATTTTTGAATAATTTTTATTATAAACGATACATTTTTGTCTAGCTCATTTTCCATATTTTTGTCCGTTGCTTCTAAACGGTTAAAGATAGCAACGTGTACGTTCCAAATTTGGAATCTACATGAAATTTTCTATAACATACATCAGGAGCGATATTTGTATATAGGCTGTTCCAATAGTTACAGGCTGTTAAAAGTACACCTATTTTTGAATAATTTTTATTATAAACGATACATTTTTGTCTAGCTCATTTTCCATATTTTTGTACGTTGCTTCTAAACGGTTAAAGATAGCAACGTGCACGTTCCAAATTTGGAATCTACATGAAATTTTCTATAACATACATCAGGAGCGATATTTGTATATAGGCTGTTCCAATAGTTACAGGCTGTTAAATGTACACCTATTTTTGAATAATTTTTATTATAAACGATACATTTTTGTCTAGCTCATTTTCCATATTTTTGTCCGTTGCTTCTAAACGGTTAAAGATAGCAACGTGTACGTTCCAAATTTGGAATCTACATGAAATTTTCTATAACATACATCAGGAGCGATATTTGTATATAGGCTGTTCCAATAGTTACAGGCTGTTAAATGTACACCTATTTTTGAATAATTTTTATTATAAACGATACATTTTTGTCTAGCTCATTTTCCATATTTTTGTCTGTAGTTTATAAACGGTTACAGATAGCAACGTGTACGTTACAAATTTGGAATCTACATGAAATTTTCTATAATATACATCAGGAGTGATATTTGTATATAGGCTGTTCTAATAGTTACAGGCTGTTAAATGTACAGAAGTCAAAAAATCTTGTAAGTTTCCATTAAAAATAAAAATTTCTGTTTTGGATTCTGAGCCCTAGGGAATTTTGTCATTATTTTTCCCCTAATCAGCGGACCTAAATTAGTAGAAAATGATACTTTTCATTTATATACAGAGTGGTTTAATTTTTAGTAGACTACTGAATATTTGTTGGTACAAATTTTTTTTAGACTGCAATAACTCCCTTAATATCAAACCCTATGGGCTGAGATTTGGCTATTCATTAGTCCTTTGTCCCTAGTTAACGTATACGAATTTTGAAACAAATCGGAGTTAAAAAGTTTTTTTTGCCAAAAAAACCCCAAGGCTTTTATAGTCCACCTTTTAAAATTTCAATCGGGAAAAAAAATTTTGAGTTAGACACGGCAATCCCTTACTTCGACCCTAAGGATTTCGAATCCGGCGTCCAAATTGGGATTTGACGCTTAGATCTTACGTAATTCGTGTTTTACTGGCTGTTAAAAGTACACTTATTTTTGAATATTTTTTATTATAAACGACACATTTTTGTCTGTAGCTTCTGAACGGTTAAAGATATCAACGTGTACGTTCCAAATTTGGAATCTACATGAAATTTTCTATAACATACATCAGGAGCGATATTTATATATAGGCTGTTCCAATAGTTACAGGCTGTTAAATGTACACCTATTTTTGAATAATTTTTATTATAAACGATACATTTTTGTCTAGCTCATTTTCCATATTTTTGTCCGTTCCTTCTAAACGGTTAAAGATAGCAACGTGTACGTTCCAAATTTGGAATCTACATGAAATTTTCTATAATATACATCAGCAGTGATATTTGTATATAGGCTGTTCCAATAGTTACAGGCTGTTAAAAGTACACCTATTTTTGAATAATTTTTATTATAAACGATACATTTTTGTCTAGCTCATTTTCCATATTTTTGTCCGTTGCTTCTAAACGGTTAAAGATAGCAACGTGTACGTTCCAAATTTGGAATCTACATGAAATTTTCTATAACATACATCAGGAGCGATATTTGTATATAGGCTGTTCCAATAGTTACAGGCTGTTAAATGTACACCTATTTTTGAATAATTTTTATTATAAACGATACATTTTTGTCTAGCTCATTTTCCATATTTTTGTCCGTTGCTTCTAAACGGTTAAAGATAGCAACGTGTACGTTACAAATTTGGAATCTACATGAAATTTTCTATAATATACATCAGGAGTGATATTTGTATATAGGCTGTTCTAATAGTTACAGGCTGTTAAATGTACAGAAGTCAAAAAATCTTGTAAGTTTCCATTAAAAATAAAAATTTCTGTTTTGGATTCTGAGCCCTAGGGAATTTTTTCATTATTTTTCCCCTAATCAGCGGACCTAAATTAGTAGAAAATGATACTTTTCATTTATATACAGAGTGGTTTAATTTTTAGTAGACTACTGAATATTTGTAGGTACAATTTTTTTTTAGACTTCAATAACTCCCTTAATATCAAACCCTATGGGCTGAGATTTGGCTATTCATTAGTCCTTTGTCCCTAGTTAACGTATACGAAATTTGAAACAAATCGGAGTCAAAAAGTTTTTTTTGCCAAAAAAACCCCAAGGCTTTAGTCCACCTTTTAAAATTTCAATCGGGAAAAAAAATTTTGAGTTAGACACAGCAATCCTTTAATTCGACCCTAAGGATTTCGAATCCGGCGTCTAAATTGGGATTTGACGCTTAGATCTTACGTAATTCGTGTTTTACAGGCTGTTAAAAGTACACTTATTTTTGAATAATTTTTATTATAAACGATACATTTTTGTCTAGCTCATTTTCCATATTTTTGTCTGTAGCTTCTGAACGGTTAAAGATATCAACGTGTACGTTCCAAATTTGGAATCTACATGAAATTTTCTATAACATACATCAGGAGCGATATTTGTATATAGGCTGTTCCAATAGTTACAGGCTGTTAAATGTACACCTATTTTTGAATAATTTTTATTATAAACGATACATTTTTGTCTAGCTCATTTTCCATATTTTTGTCCGTTGCTTCTAAACAGTTAAAGATAGCAACGTGTACGTTCCAAATTTGGAATGTACATGAAATTTTCTATAATATACATCAGCAGTGATATTTGTATATAGGCTGTTCTAATAGTTACAGGCTGTTAAAAGTACACCTATTTTTGAATAATTTTTATTATAAACGATACATTTTTGTCTAGCTCATTTTCCATATTTTTGTCTGTAGTTTATAAACGGTTAAAGATATCAACGTGTACGTTCCAAATTTGGAATCTACATGAAATTTTCTATAACATACATCAGGAGCGATATTTGTATATAGGCTGTTCCAATAGTCACAGGCTGTTAAATTTACACCTATTTTTGAATAATTTTTGTTATAAACGATACATTTTTGTCTAGCTCATTTTCCATATTTTTGTCCGTTGCTTCTAAACGGTTAAAGATAGTAACGTGTACGTTCCAAATTTGGAATCTACATGAAATTTTGTATAATATACATCAGCAGGTATATTTGTATATAGCCTGTTCCAATAGTTACAGGCTGTTAAAAGTACACCTATTTTTGAATAATTTTTATTATAAAAGATACATTTTTGTCTAGCTCATTTTCCATATTTTTGTCTGTAGTTTATAAACGGTTAAAGATAGTAACGTGTACGTTACAAATTTGGAATCTACATGAAATTTTCTATAATATACATCAGGAGTGATATTTGTATATAGGCTGTTCTAATAGTTACAGGCTGTTAAATGTACAGAAGTCAAAAAATCTTGTAAGTTTCCATTAAAAATAAAAATTTCTGTTTTGGATTCTGAGCCCTAGGGAATTTTGTCATTATTTTTCCCCTAATCAGCGGACCTAAATTAGTAGAAAATGATACTTTTCATTTATATACAGAGTGGTTTAATTTTTAGTAGACTACTGAATATTTGTAGGTACATTTTTTTTTTAGACTTCAATAACTCCCTTAATATCAAACCCTATGGGCTGAGATTAGGCTATTCATTAGTCCTTTCTCCCTAGTTAACGTATACGAATTTTGAAACAAATCGGAGTCAAAAAGTATTTTTTTGCCAAAAAAACCCCAAGGCTAGTCCACCTTTTAAAATTTCAATCGGGAAAAAAAATTTTGAGTTAGACACAGCAATCTCTTAATTCGACCCTAAGGATTTCGAATCCGGCGTCTAAATTGGGATTTGACGCTTAGATCTTACGTAATTCGTGTTTTACAGGCTGTTAAAAGTACACTTATTTTTGAATAATTTTTATTATAAACGATACATTTTTGTCTAGCTCATTTTCCATATTTTTGTCTGTAGCTTCTGAACGGTTAAAGATATCAACGTGTACGTTCCAAATATGGAATCTACATGAAATTTTCTATAACATACATCAAGAGCGATATTTGTATATAGGCTGTTCCAATAGTTACAGGCTGTTAAATGTACACCTATTTTTGAATAATTTTTATTATAAACGATACATTTTTGTCTAGCTCATTTTCCATATTTTTGTCTGTAGTTTATAAACGGTTACAGATAGCAACGTGTACGTTCCAAATTTGGAATCTACATGAAATTTTCTATAACACACATCAGGAGCGATGTTTGTATATAGGCTGTTCCAATAGTTACAGGCTGTTAAATGTACAGAAGTCAAAAAATCTTGTAAGTTTCCATTAAAAATAAAAATTTCTGTTTTGGATTCTGAGCCCTAGGGAATTTTTTCATTATTTTTCCCCTAATCAGCGGACCTAAATTAGTAGAAAATGATACTTTTCATTTATATACAGAGTGGTTTAATTTTTAGTAGACTACTGAATATTTGTAGGTACAATTTTTTTTTAGACTTCAATAACTCCCTTAATATCAAACCCTATGGGCTCAGATTTGGCTATCCATTAGTCCTTTGGCACTAGTTAACGTATACGAAATTTGAAACAAATCGGAGTCAAAAAGTTTTTTTTGCCAAAAAAAACCCCAAGGCTTTATGGTCCAGCTTTTAAAATTTCAATCGGAAAAAAAAATTTGAGTTAGACACGGCAATCCCTTACTTCGACCCTAAGGATTTCGAATCCGGCGTCTAAATTGGGATTTGACTCTTAGATCTTACGTAATTCGTGTTTTACAGGCTGTTAAAAGTACACTTATTTTTGAATAATTTTTATTATAAACGATACATTTTTGTCTAGCTCATTTTCCATATTTTTGTCTGTAGCTTCTGAACGGTTAAAGATATCAACGTGTACGTTCCAAATTTGAAATCTACATGAAATTTTCTATAACATACATCAGGAGCGATATTTGTATATAGGCTGTTCCAATAGTTACAGGCTGTTAAATGTACACCTATTTTTGAATAATTTTTATTATAAACGATACATTTTTGTCTAGCTCATTTTCCATATTTTTGTCTGTAGTTTATAAACGGTTACAGATAGCAACGTGTACGTTCCAAATTTGGAATCTACATGAAATTTTCTATAACAAACATCAGGAGCGATATTTGTATATAGGCTGTTCCAATAGTTACAGGCTGTTAAATGTACACCTATTTTTGAATAATTTTTATTATAAGCGATACATTTTTGTCTAGCTCATTTTCCATATTTTTGTCCGTAGCTTCTAAACGGTTAAAGATAGCAACGTGTACGTTCCAAATTTGGAATCTACATGAAATTTTCTATAATATACATTAGGAGTGATATTTGTATATAGGCTGTTCCAATAGTTACAGCCTGTTAAATGTACAGAAGTCAAAAAATCTTGTAAGTTTCCATTAAAAATAAAAATTTCTGTTTTGGATTCTGAGCCCTAGGGAATTTTTTAATTATTTTTCCCCTAATCAGCGGACCTAAATTAGTAGAAAATGATACTTTTCATTTATATACAGAGTGGTTTAATTTTTAGTAGACTACTGAATATTTGTAGGTACAATTTTTTTTTAGACTTCAATAACTCCCTTAATATCAAACCCTATGGGCTGAGATTTTTCTATTCATTAGTCCTTTGTCCCTAGTTAACGTATACGAAATTTGAAACAAATCGGAGTCAAAAAGTTTTTTTTGCCAAAAAAACCCCCAAGGCTTTATTCCACCTTTTAAAATTTCAATCGGGAAAAAAAAATTTGAGTTAGACACGGCAATCCCTTAATTCGACCCTAAGGATTTCGAATCCGGCGTCCAAATTGGGATTTGACGCTTAGATCTTACGTAATTCGTGTTTTACAGGCTGTTAAAAGTACACTTATTTTTGAATCATTTTTATTTTAAACGATACATTTTTGTCTAGCTTATTTTCCATATCTTTGTCTGTAGCTTCTGAACGGTTAAAGATATCAACGTGTACGTTCCAAATTTGGAATCTACATGAAATTTTCTATAATATACATCAGCAGTGATATTTGTATATAGGCTGTTCCAATAGTTACAGGCTGTTAATGTACACCTATTTTTGAATAATTTTTATTATAAACGATACATTTTTGTCTAGCTCATTTTCTATATTTTTGTCCGTTGCTTCGAAACGGTTAAAGATAGCAACGTGTACGTTCCAAATTTGGAATCTACATGAAATTTTGTATAATATACATCAGCAGTGATATTTGTATATAGGCTGTTCCAATAGTTACAGGCTGTTAAATGTACACCTATTTTTGAATAATTTTTATTATAAACGATACATTTTTGTCTAGCTCATTTTCCATATTTTTGTCTGTAGTTTATAAACGGTTACAGATAGCAACGTGTACGTTACAAATTTGGAATCTACATGAAATTTTCTATAACACACATCAGGAGCGATGTTTGTATATAGGCTGTTCCAATAGTTACAGGCTGTTAAATGTACAGAAGTCAAAAAATCTTGTAAGTTTCCATTAAAAATAAAAATTTCTGTTTTGGATTCTGAGCCCTAGGGAATTTTTTCATTATTTTTCCCGTAATCAGCGGACTTAAATTAGTAGAAAATGATACTTTTCATTTATATACAGAGTGGTTTAATTTTTAGTAGACTACTGAATATTTGTAGGTACAATTTTTTTTTAGACTTCAATAACTCCCTTAATATCAAACCCTATGGGCTGAGATTTGGCTATTCATTAGTCCTTTGTCCCTAGTAACGTATACGAAATTTGAAACAAATCGGAGTCAAAAAGTTTTTTTTGCCAAAAAAAACCCCAAGGTTTAGTTCATCTTTTAAAATTTCAATCGGGAAAATAATTTTTGAGTTAGACACAGCAATCCCTTAATTCGACCCTAAGGATTTCGAATCCGGCGTCTAAATTGGATTTGACGCTTAGATCTTACGTAATTCGTGTTTTACAGGCTGTTAAAAGTACACTTATTTTTGAATAATTTTTATTATAAACGATACATTTTTGTCTAGCTCATTTTCCATATTTTTGTCTGTAGCTTCTGAACGGTTAAAGATATCAACGTGTACGTTCCAAATTTGGAATCTACATGAAATTTTCTATAACATACATCAGAAGTGATATTTGTATATAGGCTGTTCCAATAGTTACAGGCTGTTAATGTACACCTATTTTTGAATAATTTTTATTATAAACGATACATTTTTGTCTAGCTCATTTTCTATATTTTTGTCCGTTGCTTCTAAACGGTTAAAGATAGCAACGTGTACGTTCCAAATTTGGAATCTACATGAAATTTTGTATAATATACATCAGCAGTGATATTTGTATATAGGCTGTTCCAATAGTTACAGGCTGTTAAATGTACACCTATTTTTGAATAATTTTTATTATAAACGATACATTTTTGTCTAGCTCATTTTCCATATTTTTGTCTGTAGTTTATAAACGGTTACAGATAGCAACGTGTACGTTACAAATTTGGAATCTACATGAAATTTTCTATAATATACATCAGGAGTGATATTTGTATATTGGCTGTTCCAATAGTTACAGGCTGTTAAATGTACAGAAGTCAAAAAATCTTGTAAGTTTCCATTAAAAATAAAAATTTCTGTTTTGGATTCTGAGCCCTAGGGAATTTTTTCATTATTTTTCCCGTAATCAGCGGACTTAAATTAGTAGAAAATGATACTTTTCATTTATATACAGAGTGGTTTAATTTTTAGTAGACTACTGAATATTTGTAGGTACAATTTTTTTTAGACTTCAATAACTCCCTTAATATCAAACCCTATGGGCTGAGATTTGGCTATTCATTAGTCCTTTGTCCCTAGTAACGTATACGAAATTTGAAACAAATCGGAGTCAAAAAGTTTTTTTTGCCAAAAAAAAAACCCAAGGTTTAGTCCATCTTTTAAAATTTCAATCGGGAAAAAAATTTTTGAGTTAGACACAGCTATCCCTTAATTCGACCCTAAGGATTTCGAATCCGGCGTCTAAATTGGATTTGACGCTTAGATCTTACGTAATTCGTGTTTTACAGGCTGTTAAAAGTACACTTATTTTTGAATAATTTTTATTATAAACGATACATTTTTGTCTAGCTCATTTTCCATATTTTTGTCTGTAGCTTCTGAACGGTTAAAGATATCAACGTGTACGTTCCAAATTTGGAATCTACATGAAATTTCTATAACATACATCAGGAGCGATATTTGTATATAGGCTGTTCCAATAGTTACAGGCTGTTAAAAGTACACCTATTTTTGAATAATTTTTATTATAAACGATACATTTTTGTCTAGCTCATATTCTATATTTTTGTCTGTAGTTTATAAACGGTTACAGGTAGCAACGTGTACGTTACAAATTTGGAATCTACGTGAAATTTTCTATAATATACATCAGGAGTGATATTTGTATATAGGCTGTTCTAATAGTTACAGGCTGTTAAATGTACAGAAGTCAAAAAATCTTGTAAGTTTCCATTAAAAATAAAAATTTCTGTTTTGGATTCTGAGCCCTAGGGAATTTTTTCATTATTTTTCCCCTAGTCAGCGGACCTAAATTAGTAGAAAATGATACTTTTCATTTATATACAGAGTGGTTTAATTTTTAGTAGACTACTGAATATTTGTAGGTACAATTTTTTTTTTAGGCTTCAATAACTCCCTTAATATCAAACCCTAAGGGCTGAGATTTGGCTATTCATTAGTCCTTTCTCCCTAGTTAACGTATACGAAATTTGAAACAAATCGGAGTCAAAAAGTTTTTTTTGCCAAAAAAACCCCAAGGCTTTAGTCCACCTTTTAAAATTTCAATCGGGAAAAAAAATTTTGAGTTAGACACAGCAATCCCTTAATTCGACCCTAAGGATTTCGAATCCGGCGTCTAAATTGGGATTTGACGCTTAGATCTTACGTAATTCGTGTTTTACAGGCTGTTAAAAGTACACTTATTTTTGAATAATTTTTATTATAAACGATACATTTTTGTCTAGCTCATTTTCCATATAAGCCGCGATGATATATTTATTTACTTGTTTCAAATTAAAACTGTATTTACAAATTTATTATCTTTATTTTAATATAAATATTTATTTAACAAAATTATTAATCCGCTGTAAACATTTTAAATAAATAACGAGAAATTTAATACTCCAGGATATCACAAAATAATATTATTTTGTAACATTTCCAAATTATTGAAACAACACCAAAACTTTGTTAAAATAATAAGACATAACGTAAAATTAAATAAAAATATATCTCGGGGCTCATTTATAATTTTTAATGCTCAAATAGTACAGAGTGTTCAAACCCTACTCCGAATTAGGTTTTTTTTGACACACTGTATATTAAAACATAAGTTACAGACTACTTATTCTACCACGTGTTCCAAATTAACAAGTACTATTTTCTCTGTTGAGGGTTTCTTTTACATAATTATTTATAAAAATACTTGTCAATTTTCATTGAGGGAAATTTTTGGTAGAATTATTAGGGTTGTGACAGTGATTTGTGCCTTTTATTCTGTCTGTTTTTTAGATATTTAGTGTATTAACAATAGTATATTAAGTATTAAGAACGGTAAGGACAGTTTACCGATCGAAGACAATGTTTGGGGACTGAGGGAAGCAAAGGTGCCAATTTTGTCTGAGATCGGTAATTCCTTAACGTTCGTGATGCTTATACTATTTTTTGCACGACCGACGCACAAAATTTGAAAGGAAAATAAGATTTGAAAATTAATTTGATATATTAAAAAAAATTATTTGTCATTTTTGAAGTAAGCTTTGATTTTTGTTTTTATTTATTTACCGTCTCGCCTCCTGAACGGTAAGTGAAGCTCATCACTTACCGACGTGAGTCACATCACTTACCGTTCAGTAATTTGTAAATAAAACCTACTGTCTTGGAAACACTATCGGTAAATATAAAAAATAACCCGATCGTGCATAAAATATCGTTTAAAAATGAAGCTCTTTCTAACATCAATATGCGTACTACAATGTGACATTGTAATTCCGAAAGAGAGAATATTAATTTAGGTCCTCATTCAAATTATTCCTTTTTATTTTTATTTTTTGTATTATTCTGTTATTTTCGTCTTCATCTACAGTATTGCTAAGTTTTTGTCTTGAATTTTACTATAGTAGAAAACACAATTTTAATAAAAGTAACAAGCTACATTCACGCAGAATTGAATTCAAAATAGGCGACCAATTTGGAATACAATTTCCTTCCAATATGAAATTGTCAAAGAAAGGATGCAATTTTTCCCACATTGTGAAAGACGGTCAATTTTCATCTCCATCTCGGTTCCCAAACACTTCATTGTCGATTTGCAGAAAGGACCGCATCGCGTCACTACTGACATCTGCAGATGAAATAACAGAGTAGGAGTTGACACAGGACATGTGCAATATTCTGCCAATAACAGAACATGAACGAAAAATAAAAATCATTTGTTATTTTTCAAAGAAATTCACTGTAATGCAGGAAGGATGCGCTGCATTTTTAAGAAACAACTATTTTGAAAATAAATTCATAGACTGGTACTATTTACTCAAAATTTTCGGGGCCCTATTGTATGTTTAGGAAAACATTTTCATTCATAATGTAACGTTTTTATTTATTTGCGTGAAGTGTAAATAATAGACAATTATTATTAATTAAAATAAGTGTTTATTAAACTATAATAAAAATATTAAACAATTATTAAAAACTAATTAAGACTAAAACCTATAATTAACTAAATAACACTAACACTATTTATTTATTCAATAATTAACACAACTATTTATTTATACGATCTTACTATTTATTTATTTCGACTATTTATGTCACTGTTTATTTATATCACGTCCAACTGTCCGCCTACCGACCTCCACAGCGTCTATATACTCAACTGACTCAACAGCGTCTGTATATTCAACGGCTCGGACAGAAGTCACACTTTTCACCTCACTATCTGTCTATTTATGTAACTAAGGGCCACTTTTACAATCATTAGATAAATCTGGTATAACGCTATACCAGGTATAAAATTGAAACTTGTATTTTACAAACCTCGGATAAACCACAAATAGAATAAACACCAGTATTTCTTATCCCATGGAAATCGATCGTATAAACCTCGGATAACTTTATCCCTTGTTCTTAAGGATACCACGTAAACACAAACGATGTGTTGTTATTCATACGTTTTACAGATGTCAATCAAGTATTTCATCATCCCTCTCAGAATCAAAAATAACATTTATATCTTCTAACATCGTGAAAACTGCAAATTAGAAGATAGAAATAATAACAGTATTGAAGAAAAATAGTCTAACAAGAAGATAATTTTATTGTGTCAGTACCAACCTAAAGTGATTTAACGAAATTCTTGGTATAACTATCTGATAGATAAAAATGCATTGTACAAGACAGTCTTGTTTATCGAAGGTATAATTACTAGGATAAAGTTATACGTCCGATAGCTATACCGTAGTTTATCCATCAATTGTAAAAGTGGGCCTAACAGTCTAACTTTCACAGCTTCAATATCACCGACTGTCCGTATGACACAGTTCTTGTACTGCCGAGTATCCACTTCCACTTGCCGTTACTGTCCCCGTATACCTAGCTTCCCAATACTCTTCAATACTACAGAGTATTCAGTTCCACAGTTATCCCGGTATACCAGTAACTTCCCGACTCGCCGTTACTGTCCCAATACTCGTCAACACTACCGAGTATTCACATCCACAGCTATCCCAGTTAACCAGTAACTTCCCGAGTTCTCCACTCGACACTACACTGCATACGCTCACCACGATACTGCTGTGCTTCACTAACACTCTATATGAATGGCTCTAAATGTCTATCCATGTAACTAACTAACTCCCGAGTATAGCTGCATCCCTTTTATACAGCTGTCATTAATTCCAGAAAGCTCTAGAATGTTCGACCACATAATAACAATGAACACAAAAGGTTCAGGCGACAGGAAGTAATTAAACACGTCGCGGTTTGTTTGTTTACGTAGCCCGGCTGCTAGCGCGATTGCGTCATCGCTATACTTTGACGCTTGTTCAGCGTAGCTGCGGGGCTCGCACGTTACAATAATTTAATGTTATAAAATTGAAATTTTTACAGTTATTCTAGAAACGTTTTGGAAACTGTGACAGGATACGTTTTTTAAAAGCCATCCGGTATATTAAGGACTGTTAGTTATTTTTGATCGAAAAACTATTATTATGCTTTAAAATATTTACGAACTGATATATGAAAAGTTTAATATTTGAACATTACTTTAGAAGTGTTTTCAATACGAAAAGTTAATGAAATTCTATAGCTACAGGTTATTTAAACTATAAAATTTTCTATGCAAGAGTTTAGCATCTGTTAAACAAACAAAAGTTCGTGTTCTAAGACACAAGCTGAAGATTAACGTTGGAACACGTTTAAATATATTTACATTGTAAAATAATCCGCTGTGTTTTAAATTCTTCCAACATAAAAAATTCATGACCTAATTCAAAGAAAAAATACAAAAATGTCCACAGCGTAAAAATATCCAGATTTAATAAATTCTCATTAATATTCGTCATATCCTTTGTTTATTTTTCTCTAAGATAAATTTTACTAGATAATAATTTTTCCAGCAACTATTTTTAAAGTGACACTTTATCTGCTCAAATCTCATTATAGAAGGTACACTTTAATGATATAACTTCAAATAAATACATCCAAAGTAACCAACGAAATTTGCTTTGTGAGTTGCTGCAGACTTGCATGCAATTTTACCCTGCGCCAAATTACTACTAGAGAGCCACTTTAAATAAATAAATAAATAAATAAATAAATAATTTTATTAGATTCTGTAGACACAATAATACAGTGTATAGAACAAGTCAGATAAATATAATACAAATTACATGTTAAAAAATTCATTCAAATCATAGAAGCTGTGTCCAATTAGAAAAGTCTTCAATGATTTTTTAAAAAGTTTGAAATTATTTTCGTTTTTTAAGTTTTCAGGCAAGTTATTAAAAATTTCTAAACCCAATCTGTTTGGAGAGTTTTTAGTAATATTTAATCTAGATTTTGGGATATAAAAATTGCTCTTATGACGAGTATCATAATCGTGTAGACTTGAACTCATGGTAAATGATGTTTTATTCTTATAAATGAACAGACAAAGTTCGTAGATGTAAATTGAAGTTAAAGTCATGATATTTAATTCCTTAAAACTATCTTTACAAGAAGTTCTCGAGGTTATATTTGTAATGCAACGTACAATTCTTTTTTGCGCTATAAAAACTTTGTTACCTGGATTTGAGGCACCCCAGAAATAAATACCGTACCGTAATCTAGCAACAGTAGAATCTCTATAGTAACAGACAGCCCTGCCGCACTAAAAGCACTAGAATCCTGTGAGACAGAATCTGGACTTGTTCTAGAGTGCATCCACAGATTAAATGCACTAGAAGCGAGGAACAAATTGAAACTAATATGGGTACCCGGGCATTCAGAGATCGAAGGAAACCAGGTAGCAGATAGTCTGGCTAAGAAAAGGACAAGTTTTCCTTTCACAGGACCAGAACCGGCTTTTGGAATCTCAGCGGAGACAGTTAAGCTGGAAATTAAAACATTGCTGAATCAATGGCACAAGAATCACTGGTTGGAGTCACCAGGGCAGAGACACTCAAAGCTCTTCCTAAATGAACTAACCAAGAAAAGAACGGAACGTTTACTCCTAATGAGCAAACAAGACGTTAGATTAATAACAGGACACTGTCTACTAAACAAACACCTACACACGATGGGATTAACACATGAACCAACATGCAGGGGGTGTGGTGAAGAGGAAGAAACCCCTCAGCCTCTAGCGTGGTTTACACGTCGGGTAACCTTGTAAACTGAGTTTCCCCCTCTTGTTGCTTAAATTCGGCCTCTAGCGTGGTTGACACGTCGGGTAACCTTGTTTAAGACAGTACTATCCCCCTTGCTCTTGAAGATGCCCCATACGACTGCGGGCGAAACATTGAGCTCTGACTCAAAATATGACACAGTCCATTCCCGGAAAACGAATATTTCTTACTTTATAATTTATTCGTAGAATGAATATTAGAATATTTCTAAATAATGAATAATAAAACTGTTTGTGCTACAATACATAGACCGCATATGCATACATAATTTAATTTAAAAACATATTAACCAGTTGAATTCAACAAGGAAGAAAATTATTTCATTAATTCACCAACCATTTACATTTTGATGGACAAATAATTCACTGCAATATTGATTTTGTAAACGTGCCTACAGTTCATCTCTAGAATAATAATCGTTAAAGTTATATTACGAACATGGCTGCTGTAAGGTCTATGACAGTGACTACTGTCTTTAGTGATATTATTACCAAGAGCTCGGATGTTCGTCAGAGAGAAACAAACCAACGAACGACAGAAATCAACACATTAAAATGGAAATATCCAAAATTATTTATAAATAAATATAGTAAACGCACTGATAGTTAACACTTTAAGAAATAAAATGTGTAATAATGTTGTTTAAAACATAGCAAAAATATAAGCAATTATTCGTATTTTTTATAGCCTATTTACTGACAAACAAAATTTTGTTCGATCACTATCTTTGTCAGTTTTTCTTCGATTATAATACAAAAGGCCTCTTTCTCGGAAACAGGAACAGTTATTACCTACTTACCAGCTTACTTTTATAGATGTAAACATAGGATTCATCTACTGAAACTAGTAAATTTATATAAAGAGAAGATATTTGTGAATAAAATAGTCTGCACACCTCGGTGGGAATTTCATCAAAATCTCGGATCGAATATACTATTATAATGAAATGCATATTTTTACCTTCCGTTACCTTTAGGTAAGGAAGGTATTGTCTTTGGTCAAATATTCGATGGTGAGTTTTTGATGAATAAGCACGTTTTAGGATCCCTAGAATACGATTTTACTATTTTTACAATGATGTGTGTGTGTGTGTGTGTGTGTGTGTGTGTGTGACAATTTTTTCTAATGCGGTAACTCTAATACTACAATTCCAAAAATTATAATTCTTTCGTATTCCTCTTCGTTACATCCATGTGAATAGCTGATTAGATTTTGGTTATAATTGGACCAGAAATTCCCTCATTTGATGATTTTAACAGTTTTTACGTTTAATATTATAATATATATATAATGCAAATTGATTCATGAAGTGGATGATTCTAAATGCCTTAGTCTCATTTGTTTTCACACTCCTTTCTTTACTACACGGGCCTCTTATACCTTTTACCTACCTACACCACGTACAAATATCCGCTTTAAGTCTCCAATTCATCGTATATGCCATATTTACCAATCTAAATTCGCTAATGTTGATGTTTTTCTCCACAAACCAAAGTGCTTCAAAACACCTATCATGAAAGAAATGTAATATAAATATGTAAATTTTGTACTCATATTATTTTATAATTGTTGTTTTACTATGTCTACTTTTCCTGCCCCATTATTGGATGTATTTCTGTTGGGCAGTATATAATTAAATAAATTAATAAATAAATAAATACATATAAATATTTAAGAATATTTTATTCTCTATACGATTTGAATGCATTTTATACTTTATATTAAATGAATATAGAGTTAAAAAATTATAAAGAAATTAAAAATAATATATATTAGCCAGCTATGCTATAATCCTGGAAACAGCTGCTATATTAAGAAAATTCTGATTGAAAGGTGTCAGTGTCAAGTGCAGTTGACAGTATGTTTGTGTTATAATTTTACTGGAAATATAGGATATTTTGGTAGAAATTTTCTGTATGGAATTTGTATAAAATACATACAACTGCCTTAAGGTAATGTACAAGAAATAGACTCTTTCCGTATGACCTTTATACAAAATACATAGAACCGACGGAAGGTAATGTGCTGGCCACATATAATAATAATTACGACAGTATTCAACAAATTGTATAGCAATGACAAAGGAAGTGTGCTTAATTAATATTTAATAAATTTATTGATAACTTTAGAAAATATTTGTACAACATTTACATAATTCAACAAATAACTTTGATTTGATATAAAATTGAACGCTTAATCAATATAAAAATTATTATTTTAAAAAGCTGCAATAAAAATAAATAAATATTAAGCCCAATCTTTTTCACAAAACTGTTCAAAGCTTCTTCTCATTACATTCTTACAATGTTCGCTAATAGTCGACATGTCAAACATATCATCTTGTTTCATCTCGTTCATGTCTTCTATCTGTCCCCTATCTAATAAAATAGGCTTGTACATCAATAGGATCTGGCTTAGAACACTAGGGGCAACAGTTTTAATTTCTTTTGTAAATGCATCCCATGAAAAATCCTTCAAATCTAAATTAAATTCTTTCAGTCTTTCGATGAAGGAATCGTAATATATTTTAATTAATTCATCAACTCTATCGTAGAGAACTGAAGAGGAAACACTCGAATAAATAAAAAACAGAAGATCGCTAACAAGTGAATGATTTTGAGGAGTTTGAAAATCGACGATTATTAATTGATTTGGTTTATTGTTTTCTGTTTTCAACATCATATTGTTCGTCCAAAAATCAGCATGGACGAATGTTATAAACTGGTTTGAATCTGTTTGTGGAGCAGATTGAATAAAACCTTTTTCGAATCCAAATAATAAGTTTTTAAGCAATTTTTCAGCTTGTTTCGCATACTTTTCCTGGTAAATTAAATCTTTAAGGCCTTCAGCAAACTTATAATTTTTGTCTTTATCCATTTCTGACATTTTATGTTGTACACATATGGTGTTATAAACTATTTTTTCGTAAACAAGCGGTTTTAATCGTTTCAAAGCGATAGGAGTTGCGTGAAATCTGGCTAAGTTTTGTAGGATGAAACTTGCTGTGTCAAAATCAAAACCTTTCAAGCGATCTCCGGTCACAAATCCTTGTACTTTTAAATTTTCAAATAGTAATACTGAATCGTCAGTTACTTTTCCTTCAATTTCTTCTAAATTGCTTCTTCCTCCATAACATTTAGCGAATAAATCCGAAGCTCTTTTTTCAGTAATACCGTACTCATTTTCTAATTCAACATAAGTAGGTACGATCTTTGTATATACTCGTAACTCTTTGATAAAAGTCATTTGTACATCAAAGACATCTTTTAACATCTCGTTCTTTGGTATATGTTTTGCTACTAAATGTAAATCTTCTTCCTTATTTTCCATTTTAATTGTTAAGTCCAAAGATACCATAATACTTCCATAATTTTCCCCTGGAGCTGTTAAAAGTTTTGTTTGGCGGTCCAATATTTTAATCTTCTTTTGGAAATGTTTTTCAAGAAGTATATCTAGGTCTTTGATTTCTGGTAAAGCCGCCATTTCTGAAAATAAAAATAAATATATTTTAACATGTTAAGCGTCAAGGCAGACACCGGTGTCTGTTCGTTGTTTTAATCACAGGGCCATCGCAGACACCAGTGTCTGCTAAACAGACACCAATCTGACCGCATCGCATTATAATTTTATGATCTATGCTTTTGTGTCTGCTTTGGACAGAACCAAAGTAGACACGGTGACGTTCCATTCATAAGAAAATAGATATACCATAAAGTGGTCCATACATAGTTATTTATGGTACAAGAGATGTAGGTATACCATTTTCTAATCGAGGACGATTTTGCGCCCGAGCGATAGCGAGGGCTAGCAAATAAGTTCGAGAGTGGTCAAATGTACCTACACCTCGTGGTTGAATATAAGATTTTTTCCACTCCCGACGATATATTTTTTACCTGTTCATTTTCACAGCCTGATATGTCAAGGCTGTCAAGAAATACAGTTGAATATTGGCCGCGTTCAGCAAGGCACAGCGCAGAGCGCCGAAGTTTGCCGAACGCAATGAATGGACGAATGTGATTCGTCCAGCAATTGTATTCGGCAAATTACGATGCTCAGCGCTGTACCATGCTGAACGCGGCCATTGATACATTTAAAAAAAGAATCTAAGTATTTCATGGAAAAATGCTGTCATCTGTCATATTTGTCACGTCAACGGTAACTCTGAATAGAAATATTTATGAAATGAGGACAATTTGATAGAAATTAAATTCAAAATTATAAATTATAAGAATGAATAAATATTTGACACAAGTTTAAAATATCTAACTGTTGGTATTTCACAGAGAGAGAGGTAAGTTCAGCTGTAGGGAAGTAAGGACAATCCTTATTTCTCGTCGCTAATAGAAACCGATAACTTGACAGTAAAATAAACATACATCCCTACAAATAATATCCTAATAGCCTACTTACGATATTGGGAGTGGGAAAACTTATTTATTTCAAAAAGTAAATAATACATTCAATGTAAACGAAATAGGCAAAAGAAAATTTGTGGAGGGCATAATTTAAACGTATGAAATTTGGGCACTATGATATTTAGACGCTGTGGAATGCTTCGAGTTACATGACTAGTAAATAAGTCGAATGAAACAAAATCTTTTGTAAATATTTTATATTGTTTGTTTATTTTACTTAGGAAAATATTCTTTTTATTTTATTTTTTGTGTACTACATTATAAATCATGATGTCTTGCTTCTGACACGAATATATAAATAAAACTACATGACTTGTAACAATGTGATACACAATAATGTTATCAACTTTTAAAATATAATTTATATCAACTTACTTGAAGTGCCTAGTCAAATATTCAAAGTGATTAGTAATTAAGGGGTTCCAAAAGGAAAATTAATCGGACTAGACGTTTTCTGATGAAATTATTTATTTTATGCCAACATTTTGACTTTAACATTAGTCTTCATCAGATCAAGAAACTGTCGAATGATTACAGGTTTGTGGCAACCACAAAACAGACTGAACATTTAATGAGCCTGCTTCACATTTATCAAAAAGTATTTTAAATGAAAGTTCATGCAATATTTTTCTTATTAATAATTATTTTTTTAATAATTTGTTATTATATTTGCAAATAATTAAATACGAATATTGGCGCCAAAAATAGTCATGAAAAACAACCCCCCACTCCTGTGTCGTAGAAGCACATACATTACGTCATTCACAGCCAATAGAAAAACAGTTTTTCCATCACCTACATTTATTTTTGTTATTTAGATAAATAATCGTAGTTTGTCACATGTTAATAACAAACATCTAATTTGACATTTGACGCTGACATTTTCCATTATAAATGAGTAATAATGGCTAATACAGAATACACTGAAGCTAAGTCGGACAGTTTACCGAAAATTGAAAGCTGGATGATGGCTGAATTTATATCGAAAAACGACTATTTTACTGTTGCCGAAATAAGGTGTGTTAAAGAGTTAAGGCAAAATAAAATGTAAAAACCCAACCATCAGCTCTTCGACCTACTGGTTCCAGCCTCAATTTTCTTTTCTTCGGATCTTTTGGCATATTTATAAATTCAATAGTAAGATTGCTCCTAGCGCATTTTTGCAAGAAGACACAATACGATACCGTAAATTACTCATTTTATATTGAATTTTGTATTATCTAACACGAACCAAACTCAAAAATTTGACACTTGTTTGACAACTTTGACAATATATTTATCATAACACTTGTAACAAAACACAAAGAATTGACTCTGTAAGGGACCAATTGGAGTCGATGAAGATGTATGTGTTGTGTGTTGTGACGTCACATTCTGTTTCAGATCACTTGACTGTTTCAAAATATCCAAATTTCAAAAATTAATTGTAAAATATCTAATGAATATTTGGTGATATTTTCAAATTTAAGGCTATTTAAATAATGATATCTTTTTAAATTTAATACTTAGAAGGCATATAAAAATTCTTGCAACAGCCCATGATAAAAAAATGTAGTCAAAGATAATAGACAATATTTTTTTTATTATTATTAAAACAAGTCGCGTGTTACTACACTGATAGCCTTTAGTATGAATGAACTAAAGTTTGTTGCCAAATTATTTCTACAGCTAGCTAGTAGTAAACAGATAATTTTAGAATTGACCTATTTTTATTATAAAACAAGGATATAACTTTGTTTTCATTTATATTACTAGTTTTCTAAAAATTAATTCGACCAAAAGAAACTATTTATATTTATTTAGATTAGGTCGTTTAGTTTAGAACTGTTCTCTTAATAATTTAACTGTACAAGTACACTTTGATTATTCCCATTTATTCATAAATCAAATTTTTATTAAGTATTTTCATGGCCAATGTAGTATGAGTATGTAATGTTAAATGTACTTATTACAATACACTATGTACTTACTTTTCAATTAGTATATTCTTCCTTCTTTTATAAATTCAAACCGACACTCCCAAATATCTTGCCTTGTCAAATAATAGAAATAATACTGACAGAGCTGCACTAGTAGAAAATATACGAGAACAGAGCCGCTGATAATGTGTGTGAAGCGTTCTGTCGCCTATCAACCACTTTATTAATGAGCTGATAACCATACAATGACACTGAATTATTTCATTACTAAACACTCGTACACACTAAAGTTTAAAGTTTATGCTATGTAATTCATTTGTGTTAGTAATACTGGTAAACATTTAAAATGTATCCTTGAAATTTATATGTAATATTACATATATTTAATCTTATCATGTTATACATAGTTCGAATTTTTTGAAATACGAGTATTACTGATAATCTCAAAGAAAATGCACAATGGATTATAAAAATTATTACGATTGATTAGATATACTGATAAGATATAAACATTACTGGAAAACATATGTCATAGGTTATAGGTACTTATATTTTTTTGTATTGCTGCGTATGTATTTAGCCTATTTTGTACTCATTAATACAATGCTACTATTGTTTTCACAAACATTTATACAATAAATCAGTGTTTCTCAAAATATTTTCTCAGAAATTCCAAAATTCAGCGAGTACGTGCCATATGCCTAAATGATATAGCACCCAAATTTCATAGCGTCTAAATTTCACAGTGCCCAAACTTTACAGCGTCTAAATGACGCCTACCACCACATGTCACAGCGACGAAATTTGACCTGACCTATTTCGGACACTACAAGTGGAATAAGAATTTTCTCTTCCGTCACCTTTAGGTAAGGAAGGTATTGTCTTTGGTCAAAAAAATCGATGATGAATTTATAATAAATAAGCATGTTTTAGGTTCCCTAGAATGCGATTTTATTATTTCTACGATGATGTCTGTATGTATGTATGGATGGATGTATGTATGTATGTGTGTGTGACGATTTTTTCGGATCACATAACTTCAGTAACACCTTTCCAAAAATTATAATTTTGCGTATTCCTTTTCTTTACATCTATAGGAAGAGCTGATTAGATTTTGGTTACAATTGGTCGACCGGAAGTACCCTAATTTGAGGATTTTAACAGTTTTTCTTGAAGAAACGGTGATAAATATCATTTTTTCATATTTGATGTTATTATAAATATTAATAGTTATTTGTATACCAAGGCCGCGAAATCACTCTTTAGCGTACTGAGAGAAAAATTGTCGCCGAGGCCGCTTGCGGCCGAGGCAAGACAATCTCGAGGGCGCTAAAAAATTTCGCGGACAAGGTGTACACAATATTTTTTGTGCAACCGTAAAAAATATATAATTACAAATTTTATTAATTTTAAACAGTTTCATTGTAAATAGAAAGTTAACTTTCAAGGTGGCTATGGAATTAACATTTGATAAATAAAACTATGTAATTCTCAAGTGTCAAAGTGATTGTTTACCTAATTTCGCGGCCGCTACCATGACAACGGCCGCGAAATGAATTTCGCGGCCTGTATTGCGGCTGCGAAATGCTTATTTCGCGTCCGGTTGCACAAAAAGAATATTTTATTCTCTATAAGATTTGATTACATTTTATACTTCATATTCAATAGATATAGAGTAATAAATTTATAAAGAAATTAAATTTCATAAAACAGTAAGCTGTACTATAACCATGAAAACATCTACTATATTAAGAAAAATTCTGATTGACAAATGTCAGTGTCAAGTGCATTTGACAGTATGTTTGTGTTATAATTTTACTGGAAATATATAATCTCTTACAAAAAACTTTCTGTATGGAATTTGTACAAAATACATAGAACTGAAGGTAATGTAGTGGAAATATGGAATCTTTTACAAGTAAATCTCTGTGTAGAATTTTTACAATATACACAGATCTGACCACGATCTGACGGAAGGTAATGTGCTGGCCACATCAGGTTTTTTAATAATAAAAAGTTTATTATAATTTAATTTTATACAAATATTCAAATTAAATTTTATGTTTTATTTTCTCACATCCCTACATGAACCTAATGCCCCTCTGAGAATATTGGCTGGATCCGCCACTGGAATGAAAGCGTGATTGAGCAATTCTATCCAAGAGATTGTCATTGCAGTTTGCAGTTAGAAAAAACCGAAAATGGCATCATATAGATCTGTTGTATTTAATCTTTGATCCTTTATCTAAGAAAGTTTCATCATCTCTTAATAAATGACTACGTGCTATGTTGAAAGTACATCAGTTGGAAAATTTATGAGGAATTAATAGGCAGTGCATAGCTTAAGCGGGATTAGGACTAAGTACCCTGATCCATAACTTAGCACTATATTCAGTGTAATCTTACTATTACTATGCTCCAACTAAGTGAATTTCCGTATAAATAAGAAAAAAATAAAAACTAGATATAGATGTCCGCTAAAGGTCATCTATATCATGATCGAGTTAACAAGGTATGCATTTATCTTTTGCATTTTTACATTAACAAGTATCGAGCGATAAGGTTGGATATCGCGCGTATTTTTTAAAAAATCATACTGTTTCGACTAAGTTACGACATGCATTTTAAAACGACGCTCGTTGTTGGCAATAATGTCGCTGGAACGTAAGTTCAATTATTATTTCGAATATATTTACTTGATTCAAAGTTATGTGTACAGCGTTTTTTCTGTTTTTCTGTTACTGACACTGACACTGCAAATTATTTCAAATTATTTGATAATAAACTTATCAGATGACTTATTTTTGAAGTTTGAACGCTTATACTGTAACATATATTTTGATAAATAAATATGAATATATCATCACGGCATATTATGAATAGCTGGGTGTGGCAATCTGCTTTGTACATATTTGTATAGTATGACTAGCGAATGCAAGTTGACGTTTAGATTATTTAATAGATGTAGTTTCTTTTGAAAACATTTCCCTATATTTTTTTTAAACGAAACTAACCGTTATGTATTCCGTTACAGAAGATTAGAATTGTACTCAATACCAGGAGGCATTTAAAATGACCTTAGCCACAGGATTCAGGGATGTGTTTAAAAAATTTAATACCACAAATTCTAGTTCGTTCGTCTCAGGTGTAACAAACCCTCGAATCGGAATAACTGTTAGAGGAAATTAAAAATAATCCTATTTCATAGAATTGCTAAACTAAACGAAAAATGTTTAATTTTGATATTCAGTTACCCTAGTCGGCCATCTGTTTTCAGCCAGATATAGTAATGCATTTCTATGCTTTCCTAGTTCAGTATTTAAATGTGTTCATGCAAAAATTTCATACCTGAATGTTTCGTACCATTCTATTCTTCTCTAGGGTTTCAAAAATAATTTAAACGTCAACTTTCATTCGCTAGTCATACCATACCGTGTGGGTGTTTACCAGTCGTCACCTCGCGGGCACTCGTTGCTGGCATGGAGACTGCACTACAGAGGTCAATTGTGTGTTATTTAAAATTCGAAATATCGATCGGGATCGAATCCGGTTCTCCAGAATCGCGACCAGACACTCAGGCACGCGGCCACGAGACCCCATATTTTGATAGTAACAAAATATCAGTAGTATCTTATATACCACCATAAAAAGTAAGTAAACGACACTATTGAACTATACACTATAGTATTTATATTTACCGGTTTCAGGATACTAAATCCTTGTTTACATATACAAAAATAGGCTGGTAACTAAGTTATAACTATAACTATATAACTGACAACAGTCTACAAAATGAAAATAAAATCAAAAGAAATTATGATTCTCTTCATTAATACATACAGATAACGTTAGTGTATCGTTCTTAACACAGTTTACTTTATTCTAATATAATAAGCACGAGGAATAAAGCACATAATTTGAATATTTGTCATATTGACATATGTGTCAAAATAATTGTTCTGTTTATCATGGCATTCTGAAAGTAGCATTAATAAGAGAATTTAAAAAAATAATCTTTATTAATAATGTCTTCATTTTCTGAAACCGATAAACTATTGAACAAACCACGGATGTTATGAATCATAACAAGCCTTAGATGTTTTAAACCCGACATCTGCGGCAGTTATGATAGTCATAACAAATAACAATCCTAGGTATGTTAATAGCTATACAGCCGTATTGTTAGAGCATATATTAGTCGCGTTCTTTTTATCATTTGCTTCACCTCATCTCAGCTCAAAGTGAGATGAGTTTGACATGAGTTGAATTGAAATTTTTGTGAAGTAAAAAGAACAACAAATTTTGTAGAAAATCCGAAGTACTGTCCGTTGAACTTGACGAATAACCAATAAAACAATAATATTATTAAAGAAATAAACAAATAACCTTTTCAATAACCAAACTAACTGTGCCAGTGACAGCAAATCATTCATTCCCACTGTACAGCTAAGATTAAAAACTCAACAAACACCACCTCTTGAGCTTGAGGTGGCTAAGAATCGGGAAGGGGGGAAGAACTCTTCTCACTTAATCTCATGTCAGTTATGACAAAAAGTACGGTCTAAATTAGTGACACAACTGAGATGAGCTAAGACGAACTAAGATATGTAAAAAGAACGCGACTATAACTTTAAATAATGTAACATGTAATAAGTTTACTGGCCATTTTTTAAAAGTTACAATCATGTGGAATAAATGTTCTCATTTCGAGTTGTTTGTAAAAAAAACTAGGGCTTTTATCCGCGAACCGTAGCGTCACAATTTCCTTGAATTCCTCTCGTTCTCGCATCATTTTATCTCATTCGTGTTCTTCGGTTGGCAAGTGTGCGCTTCTCACCGCCGGAAAAGCACGCAAGCACTTACCGGATGTAATATCAGAAAATTATATCTTCTTTCAACACTGCGTAAGGATTAGTTATTGGGAAGTTTCGTGCTGGCTGGGCTTATAGCGGCGTTACGGGGCTGTCCTTGTGCCATTTGCGCCCGATAATGATATTTTAATAACCATTCATTACGTATAGTGGCAATGAGGATCAAAAGATATGGACCAAAGACACAGCGATGTTTCTGAACGGGTAATATTGGAGGCAATATTATTTATTAATAAATATATTTATCATGGATTATTACACATGATTGTAATCATATTCATAGATTTTGGTAATAACTGTATAGGTACTTGAGTTGAGTATTTATTTCTCAAATTGTGAGAGTGTACTCGTTACGATACCTCCCGCCATTTACAGCCCGAGTCACAAAAAAGTTAATCCTTATTTTTAAATCCCAATTACAGAATGGGTTCACATTCACACACATCCATGCCTTAGTGAGATTCGAACCCAGAGCCCCGAGGGCACTCATGACATGAGCGTTGCTCTAACTATTAAGCCACCGGAGCTATAATAAAATGAAGATTCAATTTTAAATACCGGGATAGAATAGAATTTACTAATCCAAAAATGAGGATTATCTCAAACATTTTTGTGAATCGTTAATTTGTATTAAACTAAATACATACCTACATATTTAGTTATGCTGGAAAATGTATTAAATACCTTTACTATTGTTCCATTTACTTTTTTCTTCTTAAAACGTTACTATATTTTGAAATGATTTGAATAACTGCGTTTTATTTGTTTAAAGCGTAGGCTCTGGAATTTAAATTTTAGATAATTTTATAAATTTATCCATAAAATATATAGAGAAAGTATTAATGCAAATCTATAGAAAATTTAATAATCTTTAATTTTTATAATAACATTAATCTCGAAAAAATAACATTTAAACATTTCCGGTTATTCGATTTTCACCAAAATCTAATGGGCTCTTTCCAATACGGTTAGAAATACAAGATTTCAAAATTTTCTGAATGATAGTATTTGAGTTAGAGTGGAGGATCCACACACACACATACACACATGCATACATACACACAGACATCATCGTGAAAATGTTTAAATTGAATTCTAGGGACCTTAAAACGTGCTCATTTACCAAAATCTCGATATGCGATTTTTACCACGATCCCTATACCTCCCCTACCAAGGGTAGCGGGAGGTAAAAAAGGCTTGTAAAACATTCATAGACGTCAACAAGAACTCGTGGCTCAATTGGTAGAGCATCCGACTAGCGATTGGTAGGCTCTGGGTTTGAATCCCAGCGAGGTCCATGAATTTTTATACAATTCTTTCTTCGTTTAAATAAATTTCTTCTGGATCCTAAAGCCCATTTCTACGATTTAATATATTTAATGTCAATTATAATTTACCAAAATTATTGAGATATATTCCCCGAAAACACCAATATGTAATTTAAATGTCCCCTGAAACTCATCACATTTAGTGCCCAATTTGCATTTTTCAAAAAACAAACCCCGCGCGTCGCTTACTTCCATCCGCATAACAAATGCAGCAAACAAACATCCAAACAAGCACACATCACCGAAGATTACCCATGTCTCTAGGTATCGTATATCGCGAACAAATTCGCATCGGCCAGATCATCCCCTATCCCTCTACTGCTATACTATCATGGCACTCTGGATCCATCAATCTTTGTTCCGCTTTCAATTACAGTGATTAATAACGGGTATAAATAACGAAAGCATGTTGGAGATGTCGCGCTAATGCGTCATAGTTTTCGACTATTTTTCTGATCAATTACATTCATAAAGTTCGGGTATCAATAATCATTAAACAGAGTTTGGGATAGATTTATTCATTACTTATGAACTACCAGTAAATTGTCATTATAATGTACTTATCCATGACATACAGAATGTCCCAAGTTTAATCCGCCAAACTTGATCAAGAATTAAACACCTACGAGGTTTCTTAGAAAAGTATCCGATCTTTGGCAGGAGAAAAAAACTGGCATACCTGGAGCGTTAGAAACCTAATCATCTTCAAAGTAGTCTCCTTGGGAATTAATAATAGATGGAGTCTAAGGTTAAATACAGGGTGTCTCACAACTCGCGCCCCAGACGAAACTGACACTTGCCGACGACAATAATTTGCCAACAAATAGAAGAAAATAATTTGCGGCTGCTTGCATAACGGAGTTACAAGACTTTTTAATCCACCAATCCCGGAAGGATATCTTGAGGTGTGATGATATTATTACAAAATAAAACTGGTTGCTAGGTTTTAAAAATACTACTAGTGAGTTACTTTGTTTGACTTACTGTAATTTTGACACTTTAGAGTTGACTTTTCACTGCCAACAAATTTAGGTTAGCGAAGGTGTCATCCGAGATCATCATTTATATCATACAGTGCAACAGCAGCTGTGTAAAATGTGTTAAACGAAAATATTATTGTCATTTGAATTCTTTGAGATTAAAACAACAAATGGTGATTCTAAAACGAACCGTTTTTATTGTAATGCAATTTATACTCTGATACTTCTGGTACCATCTTACTCAAAGACATTTAAAACAGCTTCTTCGTTCTCAACTATACGAGCGATTCTGGGAGCTCCACCAGTTTCTTTTCGATCTGGCATAACTTGACCAGTCTCATGCCTCATTGCGATGGCTTTCAATATCACTTTATGATCTACAAGATTTCTATCCGGAAAACGTTCCGAATAGACTCGTGCTGCCTCTCTGGCGTTACGTCCACATTCTCCGAAAATTATAATCATTTCTAAGTAATCAGCGGCTGAATACATGGTAAGAATTTGCCTTTTTTATTCACCTTGTCAAATTTAATTTTTCGAAAACTACAGTCGCCCACACATTTTAAAGAAGATTTGATTTGTTTAAAACCATAGTAACTTAAAATTACGGCAAACACACGTTAAAGGTGTAGGTCTCTGATTGGTTAATTTTAAGACGTCTTTTCTCGAATATCTTTTAAGCTAGATTTTTTTTTCTTCGAAATTACACATCCGAGTGCAGTCTCGTGTTTCCTCATTCGCTCTGGGGCGCGAGTTGTGAGACAGTCTGTATAACTAAAACAATTATAATTACCCCTTAACCATAAAATTAATTTTAATAAAAACTAAATACGTATTTCGAGAACTAAGTTCTCATCAACAGTAGTATAACAAGGAAAAGTTAAACAGAGTAGAACTAACTTGATCCGAATGATGACAATGCATTGGGTTGTTTCAGTTTTCGAGCTCTGCGATGAAACAACAGTACTTTTCATTGTGAATGAGGCCTTAGAGTTTTTTCTGAAAATAATTTAAATTAATCGCACATGAAAATTGAATACATAAAGAAACAAATTTGATACGCTTAGCCGTTTACATCCAATTAGAGCAAGAAATGTTAATAAGAGTGGTTTCCCAATTACTCAGATGCAGATTAAGGATACTTTTTGCATGCAGAACAAACCAACTGTGGGATTTAATCCAAGATCCTACTTAATGAACTCATGGGTAAAAACTTTACTAACCATTCTACCGCAACATATTTTTTTCTTTGCAGTGCTACAGTGTGATGGACATTAAATCTATTCATCTATTATAAAATTTATTACTTTTTAATAATAATAGTAATTATACACCGGCAAAATTAGGGAACATAAAAAAGGTTATGTATTTAAGAAAGTTTTAACTTTCATGTTTGTTTTGTTAATCAATAATTTGTATATAGGCTGTTCTAATAGTTACAGGCAATTAAAATTAAATTTATTTTTGAATAATTTTTATTATAAACGATGAATTTTTGTCTAGCTCATTTTCTCTATTTTTGTCTGTAGCTCCTAAACGGTTAAAGCTATCAACGTGTACGTTGCAAATTTAGAATCTACATGAAATTCTCTATAATATACATCAGCAGAGATATTTGTATACAGGCTGTTTCAATACTTACAGGCAGTTAAATGTACACTTATTTTTGAATAATTTTTATTATAAGCGATGAATTTTTGTCTAGCTCTTTTTCTCTATTTTTGTCTGTAGCTCCTAAACGGTTAAAGCTATCAACGTGTACGTTACAAATTTGGAATCTACATGAAATTCTCTATAATATGCATCAGCAGCAATATATATGTATACAGGCTGGTTCGAAAGGTACACTTATTTTTGAATAATTTTTATTATAAACGATGAATATCCGAAAAACCGAAAGTGTACTTTGGTGTCACGACAATGATACATTCAATAGTAAACTTTTCTGTCTCTGCGTAAGTTGTGATATCTGTAATGATTTAGGCAGAATAAAAATATGAGTGACAGTGCTAAGTAGAAATAAAATCTGTAATATTTGAATTCCTTATTCGATTACTTGCATTGAATTACTACCTTATTCTTTTGAATTCGAGATACAATTCCTCTATATATCCTCCACTTTTCCCGTACAAAATCTAAATTGAAACTATCTGGAGTCTCTCCGGAATTAATTTAAGAAATTGTCACCCATGTTTTGCATTCAGCTCGCTCTGTAGAGCTCAACAATAAATTTATATGGTAATCTATCTAGTTGGAAGGATACGTACTTAACATCTTAACGTGCTCTTACCCTAAGAGCGCTTCCGGAAAAGAGAAAATATCGGCCCGGACCGGAAGTAGATCTCGGCGCTGTTGCCATCTGCAACTCCAAGAACGAACTGAGAATTGAGTTCCATTATTGAGCAGACATGCAAATGCTCTTGGTGATTAGGTTCAAGCTAATTCTAACGTTATTAGAACAGGAGCGGGAATTCCGTTTAGCAAAGATTACAAACTTTAGTTTACTCTGATAGTGAAGTCTTCAACTTCATTTGTCAAATAAATTTAGAATGGAAATGATTAAAAAATAAGAAAATGAAAGATGTCTCCTTACTTTTAACTAAATTAAAATACGCTAGTTCAGTGCTTCTCAAACTATATAACGTTGAGGATCCTTTGTTCATTAATAATCACAAAGTTAACAATTCTAATATTAAATAGTAGATTAAAATGAATGTAATTTTTATTGGATTTTTTTAAATCAAGGAAAGGAAGAAAAGAATGCTAGCCGGCGGGATTTGAACCCACGATCTCAGCATTTGTACTGCAACACGCAGCAGTACGCATACTGAGATCGTGGGTTCAAATCCCGCCGGCTAGCATTCTTTTCTTCCTTTCCTTGATCTAATATTAAACTTTTAAAACATATTAATAATGTGGAGTACGATGATCGACTGGTAGCAGAATGGAAAATTGGGAAATGATCGGACACGCAGTCTAATGTATATAATTTATTTCCTGGCCTACGTTTCGACTATTACTACAGTCTTCCTCAGGGCTAGAAATGGTCAATGATTATAAACGGTAACGTGGGGATCCCACATATGACCGAATGGAGATAACAAATTGTATTTATATAATATATCAAGTCAAATAATTTTAAGCTGGAACTCAGAGAAAACTCAAACGACCTTTCTAAAAATTCAGAACGTTGTAAATTTTTAGAAAAGTTGTTTGAGTTTTCTCTGAGTTCCAGCTTAAAATTATTTGACTTGGTATATTATATAAATACAATATATTTAATAAATTTCAATTTGTTATTTCCATTGGGTCATATGGGGGATCCCCAAGTTACCGTTTATAATCATTGATCATTTCTAGCCCTGAGGAAGACTGTAGTAAAATTATTTACATTAGACTGCGTGTCCGAACATTTCCCAATTTTCCGTATTAATAATGGTAGATATTTAGAGGCATACGATAGTTTAATAATAAATAAATATAAAAATAATTTGATGAACGCAGATTGTACGCAATTTTAACCTGCGCCAAATTACTACTAGAGAGCCACTTTAGCAACAGAAGAATCTCTATAGTGACAGCCAAGCTGCACTACAATCTTGTAAGACAGAATCTGGGCTTGTTCTAGAGTACATCCACAGAGTAAATGCACTAGGAGCAAGGAATAAATTGAAATTAATATGGGTTCCCGGGCATTCAGAGATCGAAGGAAACCAGGTAGCAGATAGTCTGGCTAAGAAAGGGACAAGTTTTCCTTTCACAGGACCAGAACCGGCTTTCGGAATCTCAGCGGAGACAGTTAAGCTGAAAATAAAAACATTGCTGAATCAATGGTACAAGAATCACTGGCTGGAGTCACCAGGGCAGAGACACTCAAAGCTCTTCCTAAATGAACCAAGCAAGAAAAGAACGGAACGTTTACTCCTAATGAGCAAACAAGACGTTAGATTAATAACAGGACACTGTCTACTAAACAAACACCTATACACGATGGGATTAACACAAGAACCAACATGCAGGGGGTGTGGTGAAGAGGAAGAAACCCCTCAGCACCTTATATGTCACTGTGAAGCCAATACGAGCAGCAGATATAATATCCTGGAGGCAGAAATGATTTACATCTGAAGAAAACCCTGGAGTTTATTAACAAACAGGACTCCTAGAATAGGAGTAAATCTGGAGGGTACAATAGATCTACAGAACGCAGTACAGGGATCCACAGGAGACCACCTCTTGTAATATAATAATAATAGATGCATACTCAAAACTTTTCGATTTAATACAAAGTTAAATTTTATTGGACGATTTAAAATTTAATGACTCATTATTATTGGACGAAATTTATCTTAGTTTATAGGTAATCATTCACCTGTGACTCCCATCCCTATATAATCCCAGTTCTCTCCCTTGTTTTTCAGAGTTGTTTTGAGTACTCTGTTTAACTTTCCCTTGTTCTTCTGATGTTGAGAACTTAGTTCTCGAAATACGTATTTAGTTTTTATTAAAATTAATTTTAAGGTTAAGGGGTAATTATAATAGTTTTAGTAGAATTCCAAAAGTCTAGACCACTGATATTTAAACTAAACAGTCAGTTACATATATATATATATATATATATATATATATATATATATATATATATATATATATATATATATATATATATATATATACAAATTAATGATAATTATTTGTAAACAGAATTTTGACTTTGTCAACCATGTCCTAACAGCTATTTTCTTCAGATATTGGTTAAGATTATTCACCGTGTGTCTATGAAAAAAAGGCTGTTAGTTCGTCGAATCTAAAATGATTCCTATCGAAATACAAAGAAATAGTAAGACCTCAATTTCAAAATTAAATGAAACGTCAAGTGAAAAACTATGTAAGATCTAATGAAAGACGGAAGCCGTCCACAATTTCTCTTCCAATCTATTTCTCAGTTCTTATTCATTAAATTCTGTTCGGTCTCGGAAAATCTTGAACGGTTTGAGCATTTCAGAACACGATATAATCCTTTTGTAAGAGAAACCGGCATTAGATGAGTTTTCACAAACAGGACTTCGACAGTTGTAATTTGATCTGCTGGGAAAGTAGGAAAACTTCATAATGAATGAAAACTAAAAAGAGTTTTCAGACCTGCAGTCAGTGATTAGTACAAGTCTTAGATTGCACCATTTTCTACTTATTTAATACCTCATTATTTTTCTTTTCTTTTCAGAATTCGACTGATACAAATTAAACTTAAAACGGACCTCTGGACATTCTTTTTGAATTGAACATTTCACATAGATGTAATAATGTGTAAAATATATATTTTTGCCCGTAAAATATTTGTATATTTATACTTAATACGTATTCCTTTTTTAATAAAAAAAATGTTTTGTATAACAATTTTGATGCCACTGGTATATTTTATTAATAAAATGTATTAGTATTGTATATACGAAATTGCAGCTTAATATCTCAAACGATCAGTTATAATTTTTTTAGTCCCACGATTTTAGAACCACTGATATAATTAATATTTTACCCTAATTAGAAATATATACCAAATATATTTACCAAATTACACACTTATAAGTTAAATGGCACAAAAGTTACATTTTATATTTTTTGTACCACATTTTTAATACCGCTGACACATAAACTGCATATACCAAATACCCAATTAATTTCCAAAGTCTTAACTACACCCATATCAAATTTCATCTTCATATCTCAAACGGTTCAAAAGTTATGCTACTTTAACTTTACCTCAACATTTTTAATACCCCTGGTTTTATTAATTAATTATCCAAATTAATTTCCAAAGTCTTAACTACACCCATATCAAATTTCATCTTCATATCTCAAATGGTTCAAGAGTTATGCTACTTTAACTTTACCTCGACATTTTTAATACCCCTCGTTTAATTAATTAATTATTCAAATTACTAAGCGATGCCCAAAGGTCCCTAAAGTATACTGTCCAAATTTCATCTAGATATCTCAAGCCGTTCCCGAGTTATGAATTTTTAAAGTTGGACAAAAATCTACCATTAAAAACGGGAAAATCCCCAATAACTGGGAAACCCCCGTGGGAACCATGACGTCAAAGGGGATTCCCTCTGACGTCACACGGAATCCCCTGGATTCCCTAAGACAAAATTTGTTAATAATTTTCTTACAATAAATTTCAACTTTAAAAGTGCATAACTTTTGAACCAATTTTTAAATGGTTATGAAAATTGGTATACAGGCTAATTCAAGAGTGCTGAGTTCAATGGCGCGCACTAATTTTACGTATTTCGACAGGGTTCAGGGTTACAACCCTATAAAGGGAATGGAACCCCTTAAACAATTTTTTATCTTTGTCGCTTCATAGCAAAAATGGGTCCCTCATCGATTTGAATAAAACTTGGTGGATATATGTAAAAAAGCCCGTAGAATTGAAATATGTGGTGTAGAAAAGTTGCCGCCCCTTAGTTTTGGGGTTATTAACCCTAAACTGGGTTAACGACCTATATAAACAACGTTTTCTTACATTAATTGTTTATCATTAATTTATGAAAATTGGTCCTTCGTGGATTTGGCTGAAACTGTGCACATTTATAGTAAAAAGTCTGGAGAATCCAACCCTGCATGGTAGAAAAGTATCCAACGTCTTATTTGGGCGCTATGAACCCTGAAACATCACTAACACTCAATATATGTTTATTGCTTTTTATTTAGTTATTTCATTATTAAACTTCATTTTGTAATAATTGTATTAGGTGTTGGAATAATTGAAAATTAGGCTTACTTATGTAAAAATGTCTATAGATTTCGAATCTGGGGTGAAAAATTTTTTTCAGCCCCTAATTTTGGGGGTATGAACCCTTAAATCGGTCATTGACATTCAGAAACATTGCTATTTGCATGTTTCATGAATACGGCTAAAGAATGTTTAATAATAAATGTATCCGTTGAAATATTTTGATGAAAATTGGTATACTTATGTTTTTTGGCACGAAGAATTTACTGGTGAAGTCGTTGAAGCCGTACCGCACACCCATTTTTGGGAATGAGGGTGGAGCTGTTTAAAAAAAAAAGACAAAATTTTGAAAAAATTAAAAAATCTGAAAATTTGTTTTTAAGTAGTTTGAAGGCTGTAGATTCCAAATTTTGAAACCGCAGGTCAATATCTCTTTTCGTTTCCGAGATATTCGTCTTCAAAATTTTACTCAAACATGCCCAGTTTTGGGCCATATCTCAAAAATGGTCATTTATACACACCTGGCGATATCACCATTAGATTCTACGAGCAAAATTACATAAGCATACCAATTTTCATAATTTTTGAACAACTATTACAATCTCCAGAAGGAAAAGTCTGAAAATGGCTAAAAATCGCAAAAAATCTAAGGGGTACCCCTTGAGATTTTTTCAGTTTTTGACGATTTTAAAGAATGTTTAATAATAAATGTATCCGTTGGAATATTTTGATGAAAATTGGTATACTTATGTTTTTTGGTACGAGGAATTTACTGGTGAAGTCGTTGAAGCTGTACCGCACACTCATTTTTGGGTATGAGGGTAGAGCTGTTTAAAAAAAAGAAACAAAATTTTGAAAAAATAAAAAAATCTCAAAATTTGTTTTTAAGTAGTTTGAAGGGTGTAGATTCCATTTTTTGAAACCGCAGGTCGATATCTCTTTTCTTTCTCGAGATATTTACGTTCAAAAATTATTACGGGGGATACGACATTTTTTACAAATATACTGTGTATACTTGAAAAAATGGATACACTCTTTCTTTCGCTTATTATTGCAGATACATATATTGCTTATAGGACATAATTTAAACAGTGCAATATTTGTGATAGAATTGAGTGAAAATTGTAATTGTAGAACTTCCGGTATGACCGGATTTGGACTGCATTTTTTATTCTTTCCGACCATACCAAATTTAATAGTATTAACGTTGAAACTTTCTTGCTGTTATACGAAATTATGAATGAAGACTTTTCCTGAACATATTTTATTGTATTTTCCTACTATATGAAGATGTAAACTATAGAAAAAAGTTACCAAAATTAACTACGCAAAAACCGTTTGTAATATTATAAGGAAATGTTTAAAAAATAAATCTCAAATCCTTTACAAAAATATTTTGAAATACGAAACGGGACTAATGTGGTTCTTATAGAATTACAAACGTTCACCAATATTTTTTCGTACTTTATTGCGCCACAACCGATGTAACACCGTAAACTGGAACTAGAATAAATGTTCAATATATATATATATATATATATATATATATATATATATATATATATATATATATATATATATATATACAAAAATTTATAAAATTATTGAACATAATAATAATGGCATAATGTTTGTTACAGGATACAAGGAGTGGGATTCGACCTTAATACCTGATGCTTCAAATTACTGGGTAAGTTTAATGCAATTTTATTATTTTTATACAATTTTGCCTTATAAAGTTATGTTTATTTCCTTGGACACGGACCAATAAAACTGTTGTTTCATAAACAATTTTATTTCGCTAGCGTTTTAAAGAAGACTCAGTTACAAGGTTACCCGACGTGTAACTGAGTCTCCCCCTCTTGTTGCTTAAACTCGGCGGGCGAAACGTTGAGCTCTGTCTCAAAATATGACACAGTCCATTTCCGGAAAACTAATATTTCTCATGACTCAGACTGTGGAAGTCTACGCAATTGTATCTTTTAAGTTGATATCTTTTTCAAGCCTTGTTTTAATGATTTCTCGTAAATAAACTTACAACATCAAAGCTGACAAAAAGATTTTGTGGTTGTAATTGTATTTAGCTCAAAAGTTCTACAAAATGTTTTGAATTCTTCACATGTGATGTTCTTTTTCTTTAGAAGTGGCTGAATGATTGGTAATAGAAATTGTGATAGTTTGTAAGTAGGAGAATTTATGGAACTTTTGACGGGTTTCTGAGATGCTTAAATCTTTCTTATGGATTTTTGGAAGCCCCCCGTACAGGTGTGGAAGCTTGCTAAAATATGGAGTGAGATCTGTTCTTGTTCTAAACGGAATATATATATATATATATATATATATATATATATATATATATATATATATATATATATATATATATATATATATATATATATCTTAAGGACACGGTACACTTTGTTTTCTATAGACGTAGCAGAATGTTTTTCAAGTTTCTTATAATTTCTTTGATTCAAAAGCTTTTCTATTTTCTGATCATACAAATTGGTATGCAATATTACTGTAACACTTCCATTATCTGTGGGTAGAATCTTTCAATGCTTTATTTTCTTCCTTTTCAAGATTAGATTTGATCAGATAATTTTTTTGCTTCAGAATTTTCCTCACTCTCCATTTATTAATAATTTAATATTGTCTACAACTTTTAAACGAACCTAATGTTATTTTCTTAACTACAGAATGTTTCATATTTTAAATACTATTTATAGGAGCGTTTTTTTTTTTATTTCAACATCTTTTATAACTGTTCAATATCTATGTAGGCAAAAAAAATAGTATTATCCAACACCAAAACTGATTTATTACTTTGTGGCAATATAATTATAAATTTTAAAAAAACTGGGGCTGCTGAATCTTCCCAATCCGGCCCTGCTTATACATGACCATAAATAGTCATCTTTCGTGAACAAAACTATACCTCCGTAGCCTAGAATAACATGGGCTAAATACATGTCGAATATTTTACATTATTCTTTTAATTAAAATTTCAAAAAATCCTGCAAGACTTCGGCTATCCATCACAATTTTATTAAACCACATTTTCCCACTTTTCTTCTTCTTTTTCTTTAACCGCCACTGGCAATCGATAGTCCCTGATTGACAGACCACATCTTGGGCTCGGCGGAGCATAACCGCACGTCTTCGGTCTACCGGAAGTGAGCGTTCGCCCGGAACCGGAATGCAGCTGCAGCGCTGCGGTCAAGCGGGAAACTCATAACGTGCATCGCGCCGTTTCCGGGGATACAGATACAGATTCCGGAGCATGGATTGCAACAAGTATAACAAGACTTCGTATCGACTTACAACGCAAGAAGAAAGTCATTCTTTTAGTTAGTTTTTTTCTGTTTCGTTGTTTATTAGATGAACATGAGACTTGGAGGAATACTACCTGTTTCTTAACATTAAATATATTTAATAGCACAAGAAGTTGTGAGTAAACTATAATTTATTTACTTACATAAAAATTACTTGCACAAAATATTTACATACAGGGCCGCGCCGTGCGGGTGGGCAGGTTGTGCCCCGCACAAAGGCGCCTGACTTTGAGGGGCGCCGTTTCAAGACAGTAAAGTAAATAATAGAAATTTTTTATAAAATGCTCTTATTCGTAAAGACAAAGTTACTATAAAACTTACAAATTAACGTGATAGAAGTGAACAATATTATTTTTTAATTTGTTTGCATTAGAGCTCTAGTTATAAGTAAAATAATTTTCATATCAATCGGTTTATTATTATTCTAGCATTGTTATATTGAAAACTATGAAAATGTTGATTACAACAATGAATATATTGATTATAACTTAAGAATATTGATTACAAGAATGAATCCCACAATGAATCCAATATTTAAATACTTATTATCATTTTGCAAATATTCAAATGCATATACAATTCAGAAATCAGTTGTAAAATTCTTGATTACAACAAACGATTTTGATTATAACCTATTGATTACAAGAATGAACCTAAGAAAATTTCATTAATATATTAAATCTAGCATTTTTGAAAAACAAAAAGGATAGTTTAAACTTTAATTTGCAAATTTTACATCATTAGGGGAAGGGGCGCTAAAATGTAACATAGCACAAAGCCGCCTAATACCCACGGAGCGGCCGTGTTTACATAAATCAGGACCACTTGCCTCAGCAGTAACAATAATTTTTCAAACAATGGTCCGAATAATCAAAATGTGCGGATGATCAGAATTCACGTAAACGGGTTTCCAAAATATGTACAAAATATCAGCATTCAAACGGTTTATGTTATAAATTTTTTGCTCCAAAATTTTGGAACCACTGGTTTACTTAACAACTTACCCTAATTACAAACATATACTTGTACTAGCTACACATAACCTTATATGTCATATATTTCAAAAAATACAAAATTTTATATATTTTGTCCAACATTTTTAGAGCCACTGGTCTGCTCAATAATTTACTCTAATTGCAAAAATATACTAGTACATATATTAAATTACAACCCTATATGTCGAATGGTTTAAAAGTAACAACTTTTTATATTTTTCTCCCACATTTTTGGAGCCACTGGCCTATTTAATAAACTACCCTAATTGCAAAGATATACCAGGTATGCATACTTAATTACAACCCTGTATCTCAAATGGTTTAAAAGCTGCACCATTTTACATTTTTGGTCCCACATTTTTTGTGCCACTGGTATAAATCATTAATCAATTAATTATTCAATTAATGTCTTAAGTATTAGTAATACCTATATCAAATTTCATCCCCATATTTCAAACGGTTCTAAAGTAACACCACTTAAACTTTACCCCAAAAATTTTGGTACCCCTGGTTTAATTAATTATATGGCCAAATAATTAATCGATGCCCAGAAGTCCCAGAAGTGTCATATCCAAATTTCATCCCCATATCTCAAACCGTTTCCGAGTTATGAATTTTTTAAATTTGGACAAAAATTCATCACCTTCTGTCTATTATCATCTACACCTGACAAGACTGGGATTCCCCTTATAACTAAGGGGAACCCCCCAAAATAACAAGGAATTTCTATAGGTAAATTTATTAAAAATTTCTTTACAAAATGTTTCAAGTTTAAGTATGCATAACTTTTGAACCAATCATTAAAATATTATGAAAATTGGTACACATACTAATTAAAGGGTGGTGAGTTCAATGGCGCTCACAGATTTAATGGATTTCAACTGGGTTCGGAGTTACAACCCCAATAATGGGATGGGAACCTTAAAAAAATTGTTTATCTTTATTGATTCATAGCAAAAATGAATCCCTCATCGATTTGACTGAATCTTGGTGAACATATGTAAAAAAGTTCGTAGAATCAAAATATGTATAGAACAAAAGTGTCCAACCCCTAATTTTGGGTTTATGAACCCGGAACGACAAATATACCCCTTATAAATGAGAAAATATTTGATACCAGCTTATTTTTCAAATAATCTTTTACAAAATCTGTATCAGGCGTCAGAAAATTTTAAAACTTAGTGCACATATGTAAAAAAGTCCGAGGATTTCGAATATGGACATGGAAATTTTTTCCAACTACCCATTTTTGGGTTATGCACCTCTAAGCAACAACAATAAATTTCAACAATTAAGCAGCATCTTGCCCAAAATGTATTATGTATTTTATTTTACTTTTAACTATTTTTCTTATTATTTTTATCTTATTGATCACCGACAATCGTCTTTATCTTCAAAATTATATATTTTTTCTAATATTTCAATAGCAGAATTGAACGAAACGCTATACAACACTCGCGAAGAACTCGACCTATAGTACCATAACCGTCTTTGTACGTCTGCAAAGGGTTGTATACTCGAACGTTTCTCTTAAACAGCTTATGTACTCATCTGGTTCGTGTGTTGTAACGTTGTAAGTTGTAACCAATCCATAGCACAGCACGAAGCGAATTTAATAAAACTAAAGGGTTTGGGTCAAGATGTTGACGTTTAATTTTTAGAAAAGTGGGACGGTCATTCATCATTCCTGATGGAAACTGTACACATGTTGTGTGCAGGTGTCTCTTTATAAATGAAATTTCTCAGGGACCTTCCTCACACATATTAAAACTTACACAGGAAGGAGGGGCCTTCTAATCTAAAAAATACGCGTACAGGCTGTACCAAAAATATGTAATAAGAAAAACGTTCCATAAATAGTAGTTTACGTTTGTTGTTCTTTTTCAATCACTGAATTTTATGATGTTCTGAATGAGTTATCAAATAATCTACGGGTTTCAAGTACTGAAAACAGGGAAGGATTTTGTAAATTTTATAACCTGGTGTCTACTACATACTGAGATCTGCCCTCGATCTGCCTATATGATTTCAGTATACCAATGAAATTTGGGTGAAGTTCAGAATCCATCCATCCTCAGCAAGTACAACATTTTTAACTATTACTAATATTGAACAATTATTAAAGACGAATTAAGACTAAAACTATAATTAACTAGATAACACTAACATTATTTATTTAACCAATTAACACTACTATTTATTTCCACGATATTACTAATTATTTATTTCACTACGCGTTCCAATCTTAGACTGCCGGTCTGTTGCAGACTCTTGTAGATTGTTTACTCGATATTTATATCACTATATACTTATATCACGTTCAACTGTCCGCCTACCGACCTCCACAGCGTCTATATACTCAACTGACTCAACAGCGTTTGTATATTCAACTGCTGGGACAGAAGTCACACTTTTCACCTCACTATCTGTCTATTTATGTAACTAACAGTCTAACTTCCATTCAGTAATACCGACTGTCCGTATACGACAATTCGTCACCGCTACTGCCGAGTATCCACTTCCACTTGCCGTTACTGTCCCCGTATACCTAGCTTCCCAATATTCTTCAATACTACAGAGTATTCACATCCACAGCTATCCCAGTTAACCAGTAACTTCCCGAGTACCTACTCGACATTACACTGCATACGCTCACCACGATAACACTTTACTCTCTAACACTCCATGTGAATATCTCTATATGACTCTCCCTATGTAACTAACTAACTCCCGAGCATAGCTGCGTACCTTTTATACAGCTGCCATTAATTTCCAGAGAGCTCTAGAATGTTCGACCGCCAAATAACAATGGCGACCGGAAGTAATTAAACACGTCGCAGCTTATTTGTTCACGTAACCCGATTGCGTCATCGCTATATTTAGTCGCTTGTTCAGTACTCGACTTGTTGCCCTGAAGTTAACATGTTGTACCTTCTGCATTAATTCTTGACAGAATTTTGGGCGAGCAATTTGTAACAATGTAGTTCACAAATTGTATTTTCAATCATTTATATTACAGTTAAAAATTTTGTACTTATTAAGGATGAATGGATTTTGAACTTTCAATGGAGCAATGAATTTTGTAAGATTTTGTTAGATATCTACATCCAGACAGCATAGGATACTGTTACATTTACAAATATATATAAATATTTAATTTAGTTTTAGTCTTTCATTATTTGGTGTTGATTTTTATAAGCAGAATACACTACTGCATAGCTAAGTTCGGGATTGAATTACCAGCCGAGCTCTATTGGCTGAATGCGGAATTCAATCTCGTTCCTGAGGATTTGGGATCTGTTGTGCATTTCTAAGCCAAGCTTAGCAAGTGAGAGCACTAACACTATTGAACCGGCAATGCGTTGTCGATTAGTAAGCGAAATATCATCGACCACCGACTAACACTAAGATAACCGGACTAGATTACTATAAAAATAGAAACATTAACCTCATAGGATTGCATAAGCCTTAGGGATTGTAAATTTACCGATTTTTTAAATTACCGGTAATTCGGTAAAATATTTAATCGAAACCGGTTTACCGGTAATTTACCATTTTTTAAATATTGTTGTAGGACACGAGTTAATATTAAAAAATCTGATGTGGACACCACACGACTTCCTTGTACGCAAGACCAATATGAAGATGAAGTATAGACCCAATTATAAAATTGCACGTGTTTGACGTAATTTGACATTAATATCTATTTTTTTTTAATTTTTTTGTTATTTTTTGTTCTAATCCATAGCAAGCTTCATTACAAAAACCAAAGACGATATAAGTTTTAAATTTACATATCTCGCTTATACAAAGGGCTAATTTAATAATACTTGATGTGCTATTATTTCTAAAATCAAAATGAAACCATTTTATTCAAGAAAAACTATTAACAACTTTCGGTAATATATCACTTCCGGTTAGCCTGTTTTAACCAAAATCTACTATGCTATTCCAATCGACAAAAAAGTCTTATATACCAAATTTGAAAAGTTTTGTATTATATTTTAATATAATTTTTCATTAAAATCTATTATAGGCTTCCATTTCTGGAAATTATGTAATGACCAAAAAGGGAGGTGTACAACTAGATGTTATAGCAGTACTAAATACAAAATTTCAACTTTCTACGGCTTATCGTTTTTGAGTTATGTAAGATACGTACGTACGTACACCTATAGGTACCTACGTACAGACGTCACGACGAAATTAGTTAAAATGGATTCAGGGATGGTCAAAATGGATATTTCCGTTGAAATCTGAAAACAGAAATTTTTCGCAATTACAATACTTCCTTTATTTCGTACAAGGAAGTAAAAAGAAACATTTGTATCATAAACTGATCAGCGAGCAATCGACCAACATATGCAGCGCTGACAAAAGCACTACGTCCTACGTTGTAAATAATAGCGCATCTATGAATACCCGTCGCTGTGAACTATTTGGTTTTCCCCATCCCCGGTTGCTGCGTAACTAGCATTTTGTACTTGCGTTTCGCAACTTGGAAACGCATAAATGCGTTATTTTGCTATTATGTAATTTATCGAATTACCGGTAAAAAATAGCGAATTACCGGTAAAAAAATATGGGATTTTTTTGGCTATTTACCGGTTTACCGGTAAACCGGTTTACCGGTATTACAATCCCTAATAAGCCTCAGGAAATTATTATAACATAAACTGCCTGAATCTACACTTACTAAAGAATATCTGTCGTACAATTTCCTCTGTTATCCTATCCTTGCTTTTATATGGACAGCAACACAATTCTACCGAGTTTATTTTGAGTTGAGGCAAAGCCATAATAAAACGAGATTGTTCTCATAACCAACAACAAAATCTTCAATTTACTTCTATAAACAAATACTATGTTTACAATATCCTATCTACGTATTCATATACCATTATATCAACATAATATGAAGTCTTAATACATATCATTACATTCAAAATTTGTATTTTGTTTACACTACAATAGAATATAACAATAATGGAAATATTCCTTTACTTATTGAAAGAACAGAAACAGACAGATTTCATCTTTGAAAGTCTGAAATATTTACTCATCTTATCTTAACAGCACGAAATAGTGCCGGCTTAACGAGGGAAGGGGGGTTTGGGGTCTATAGCTCCCGGCGGTAGATACGTAAAGGGCGGTACACCGAGCAGAGCACGTTCTTAAATTATTTTAAATAAAAAAACTAATTAAAGCGAATTTAAGAGCCACGGGAAAAAATATGAATGTCCATTTTCTAGCAAAATGAGATGATTGGTACTTTTAGATTGAAGGTAGGCACTTTTAAATAGTAAAGGAGGCAAAACGGTAACAATCCTAAGATACAGGCCTCAGAAATTGTAAGACAAGATCTAAGAAGGATGACGGTCCAAGCGTCAGGGTATAAAAAGATGAATGTTCGACAGTGATATGCGCAAATTATAACTTGGTCAGCCGATTTCTGTTCAGTACTGAACAGAAATTTGTTAAGCTAAGAGCGGTGTCAGTGGCTATCTGATGAGATTCCGTAACTCAGTAGTTAATTTTTAGCAACTGGTTAAAAATTTAACCAATTAAGTATCTATGTTGACAATATAACAAACAATTGGATACAATTTTTAACCAGTTGCTAAAAAGCGAAGAAGCTCCGACTGCAAAGTCGTGAAACTGGTGAAGATTTTTCCTGCGAACATTTGAAATGTTCTATTAACAAACGTTTTAAAACCAATTCCAATAATATGTCATTGAATTTCAAAAATATGGGAGTTCATGGACTTTCATAATTTCTACCTATAGTCTATTCCCGAGACCTTTCATTAAACCAGGACTTCGAACCGGAGCTGAATCGAAAACCGTAAACCGGCAAAAATAACGGAGAAATTCTGTTGGGTCCCACATAAGTTGAAACGTGACCCATCTCTGGGTATAATAATTTTAAGAAATGACCAATCTGAGTTTCGAAATAAGAGTAATACACTTTGTCATTCCATAAGCATTAGATGGGGTTTCAAAGTTTAAAATTCGCGTAATGAAAAAACAAAATTTGTTGTAACATTTATCTTTTTTCCCCTGGCTCTTGGCAGTTTGATGTTGGAAAAACGATTTTTTCAATGTTGAGAATGGCGGTTTTTAAAAATTAGCCCTGGGCGGCAAAATGTCTTAAGTCGGCACTGGCACGAAATATGTACGTACTAGATATTTATTTTTACAAAAATTTTATGTTTAATAAGGCGTCTAACTTTACTTCTTTTTGAAATAGTATAAAACCTTTTTAAATCAGTTGTGACAAAAAATTCTACCCTGTGGCTTCTGGCGGCACATATCTTATTTGTTTTGTTTTATTCATTTGTTAATATATCTTTCAATACTTTTGTTAAAATTTTAAAGTATTTTAGCAAAGAAATTCTATAAATGGAATTCTGAACGCTGAACCTCGAAGGAATTCGTATTCATTTTAGATTCCAATCTGTCAGTCCCATTCAACAAACATGTCCACCATACAATTGTCCACTCCAAAACACACAAAAGAATCAGAACCTTATAACCTGCCCCACCGGCTGCGGTAACGGTAAAGAAACCGGTAACTTTGGGCAGCGATATCAACCAAATGGAAAATCATTTCGTGGCGGCCCATTTCAGCACTGTAAATTTTTCTCTCTACTATTACTGACTGGTGAAATAGCTGTTAATAAAATGGTATGACTAGCGAATGAAAGTTGACGTTTAAATTATTTTATAGATGTGGTTTCTTTTGAAACCCTAGAGAAGAATAGAATTGTACGAAATATTCAGCTATGAAATTTTTGCATGAACCTATTTCAATACTGGACTAGGAAAGCACAAAAATACATTACTATGTCTGGCTGAAAATAGATGGCCGACTAAGGTAACTGAATATCAAAACAGGGGTGCGTTTAAAATATTTAAAAAAAATTCGTTTATGTTGATTATAACAAATTATTTTGATCTTTAAACTATTTGAATTCAAGATGTATAAAAATAATAAAACGTTTCAAATGTACTTCCAACATCAATTTATAAATTGAAAAGAGATTAAAATATAGGGATTACAATAAATTCAAATGTAACTTTTAAATACAAAGTTATTGGAAAATTTCTTTTGAGGTACATGAAAAAATCTTTTTCGGTGTTGAGAGAGTCATCGAAACGAAACGTCCTTTCTGTGCTTGTTTCGGTAGTGTTTATATAAAATTGTACATACGAGGATTGCACTGAAAATTATTAGTTATTAAAAGACTGTTGCATTTTCAAACAAAAAATCTTTATTGTTTTTCATAATATTCTCCATTCAGACTAATACACCTGTGTATTCTTTGAAACCACTTTTTAAAACATTCGAAAAATTCTGTAACTGCTGCATCTGCGCTGGAAAATCTTTTACCTCGCATCGTTTTTTTAACAGTTGGTGACAAAAACAAATCGCACGGCGCCAGTTATAGATATATACAATTGAACTCTCGAATCTTTCAAAAAATCCAAAGTTTTGGCAGCAGTGTGGGAGGATGCGTTGTCATGATGGACTAAGATGTTACGCAAACCGGTCCTTTGGCGACCTGTTTGTAATTTTGCAAACATCTGTGGTAAAGCCACTTCGCAGTACCATTCCGAATTAACAGTTTTGCGATCTTCAAGTAGAATACAGCAACAGGACCACTTTGGCGGAAAAAACAACAATCATTTTCTTATTGACGCTTCTGCCACAATTACTTTTATGGGCAAGTCTTCATCTTCGAATACCCAAACACTAGACTGCTGTTTAGTTTCACGGTCGTAACTGCATACCCAAGATTCGTCACCTGTTACAATGTATGCCACTTGCTTGGAAGCTCCTCCGTCAAATTTTTGCAACATAAATTTACACCAGTCTACTCGATCCGGTTTTTGACTTTCTGAGAGCAAATGCGGTATCCAACGGCTTGTAAGCTTTCTTACCCCAAGATGTTTATGCAAAATGGTATTCACCGCCGAGGGTCCAATCTTCACTTCCTCCTGAATCTCCCTATAAGTAATATTTCGATTGGACTGAATCAAGCTTGCCACACGATCAACATTTTCTGAACAGGCAGCATCCGCAGGTCTTGCTTCATCTTCTAGTAGCTCTCGCCCTCATCGAAATTCGCGGAACCAATGACTAACAGAGGATAATGAAGGGGCAGCATCGCCAAAAGCTGCTATCAAATTTTCATGGCTTTGCTGGTATCCTAACTGTCTTTTATAGTCATAGAAAGGCAGTTCGCGGAATGCTCATTTTAACTGAATTAAAAATCTGATGTGGCCAGCATATATAACCTCTCGCCAGATATTTTACCTAGTTGTACGCATAAAACGAAAAATATTTTTAAATATAAACATATATTCATGTCTCACTACAAAATAATTCTCACATATATTTGCAAAATCTATGGGATATTTTAATATAAATTATGTACAATACATACATTTTCTTTATATTCGTCATTTTTTCGCAAATTCCCTTTGTATTATTTTTTTACGTATATTCTTTTGCGTTGTTGACTTTTTTTTATTTTCATAATAATGTAAATATATTTTTGACAGTGGCATACAAATATTTTTAACAGTGACATTTATGTGTTAATTACAAACATTTGAATTTCTTGCCTTGAAGTAGTTTGATCTCAGAATTTTTACATCAAATTATTTTATATCTAAATCTATAGAAGATATAATAATGAATTTATATTTATCGAATAAAGAATTTAACATTCTTTATTATAAGTATTTACATAAATTTTCGATAAATAATATTTAGATGATTTTTTTCTTGTAACTACTACTTCCGGTTGTCCAGTTGTTGCCAAAACTTAATCAACTCTTCCCATTATTGTTAGATTGAGGAATCCGTAGTTAAAAATGTCTTAAGTCTTATAGTATTTGAGAAATCGTGGATCCAACATCCACACATAAATTTCAAAAATAGTAGACGATATCTATAAATGACGTTCACAAGTGAGCGACAAATAAAAAACTTTACTTGCCTCCTAAACGGAATGGAACGAAATTTGATTCCGTAAATAAAGCTCCTTCACACAATCAATCCTCGCAGGAATCATCCCTGTCTATCAGGGTCGGTTTGTGTGGTCCATTGCTTTTAATTTAAAGTTAGCGAAGTGAGTCCGGTAAGGCAAGGCAAGACGCACGACGTCTGCAATCGTTGCCATCACGTTGTTTAACTTGCCAGTAATTGTAAGTCGCCACACGGATCCTAACTTTAATCACACGACTTTATTTCTTTGTTATTGCTCCACCAGGAGTTATTGATCGCTAAGCGCAAGCACGGCCAAAAGAATTATTATACACTTTAAAACATTCATTTATTCAGACAAATCCACCGAGTATGTGGAGTAATTTAAAAAGCACCTATGTATACTTTAGTTCAAGATCATTCCTTTGACTTCTATAATCTCTGCAATTTCGGCTACAATAGCGAAAAACGCATATGGTGAATTTATAGCAATAGAAAATAGGTTTTACGTAAAAGCTCTTTCGGTTCACAATCGCTTACACAACGACTATATAGAGAATTGACCTGAGAAGTACTGACTATGGAAATTTTCTTAGTAAAAATGCCTTGCAAGAACAACCGCTAACAAATTGTTCCACTGGAAGCTGTTACTCGAGGGCCGTATTCCACTATTTGCTGATAATTTTCTATGTGATAAAATTATTGTTCATATAATTAATATAAAGTATAATAGAGAATTTCTTTGTTAAAAGCAGGTTCCCAAAACTACCCAAGAGGTACTGTTTTCAGCTTTAGACTACACAATTGTTTTTTGACAACGATATGAGTGACATGGAAAACAGAATTATGTATTGTAAGGCTTGATTTACATTAGCGGTACATTAGTATAACTAATTAACGGTAAAAGATACATTGATGACCGATAAACCATTCGATTCTATGGACTTTTCTACATATATGTACTAATTTTCAATGTCCATGTGTAGCTGATACAATATTACGAAGCAAATAATATAAAAATGGTAGCTTGGAAATCTCAGTACACCGTCAAAAACACGACCACCCTGTATTTTTCTAAAAAATATTTTATTCCCCTAATTCTGACCCGCTGATTACAGGAAAAATAATTTTAAAAATCCAAGGGCCTTACTTTACAAGATACCAATTTTTATTTTGATTAGGAATCTTACAAGTTTTTTTAACTTTGGCGGAGTATAACTAATTAACGGTAAAATATACATTGATGCCCGTTACACCATTCAATTCTATGGACTTTTCTACATATATGTATTAATTTTCAATGTCCATGTGTAGCTGATACAATATTACGAAGCAAATAATATAAAAATGGTAACTTGGAAATCTCAGTACACCGTCAAAAACACGACCATCCTGTATTTTTCTAAAAAAACATTTTATTCCCCTAATTCTGACCCGCTGATTACGGGAAAAATAATGAAAAAATTCCAAGGGCCTTACTTTACAAGATACCAATTTTTATTTTGATTAGGAATCTTACAAGTTTTTTTAACTTTGGCGGAGTATAACTAATTAACGGTACAAGTAACATTAATGCCGGTTACGCCATTCGATTCTATGGACTTTTCTACATATATGTACTAATTTTCAATGTCCACGTGTAGCTGATACAATATTACGAAGCAAATAATATAAAAATGGTAGCTTGGATATCTCAGTACATCGTCAAAAACACGACCACCATGTATTTTTCAAAAAAATAATTTATTCCCCTAATTCTGACCCGCTGATTACGGGAAAAATAATTAAAAAATTCCAAGAGCCTTACTTTACAAGATACCAATTTTTATATTGATTAGGAATCTTACAAGTTTTTTTAACTTTGGCAGAGTATAACTAATTAACGGTAAAAGATACATTGATGCCCGTTACACCATTCGATTCTATGGACTTTTCTACATATGTGTACTAATTTTCAATGTCCATGTGTAGCTGATACAATATTACGAAGCAAATAATATAAAAATGGTAGCTTGGATATCTCAGTACATCGTCAAAAACACGACCACCATGTATTTTTCAAAAAAATAATTTATTCCCCTAATTCTGACCCGCTGATTACGGGAAAAATAATTTAAAAATTCCAAGAGCCTTACTTTACAAGATACCAATTTTTATATTGATTAGGAATCTTACAAGTTTTTTTAACTTTGGCAGAGTATAACTAATTAACGGTAAAAGATACATTGATGCCCGTTACACCATTCGATTCTATGGACTTTTCTACATATGTGTACTAATTTTCAATGTCCATGTGTAGCTGATACAATATTACGAAGCAAATAATATAAAAATGGTAGCTTGGATATCTCAGTACATCGTCAAAAACACGACCACCATGTATTTTTCAAAAAAATAATTTATTCCCCTAACTCTGACCCGCTGATTACGGGAAAAATAATTAAAAAATTCCAAGAGCCTTACTTTACAAGATACCAATTTTTATATTGATTAGGAATCTTACAAGTTTTTTTAACTTTGGCAGAGTATAACTAATTAACGGTAAAAGATACATTGATGCCCGTTACACCATTCGATTCTATGGACTTTTCTACATATATGTACTAATTTTCAATGTCCATGTGTAGCTGATACAATATTACGAAGCAAATAATATAAAAATGGTAGCTTGGATATCTCAGTACATCGTCAAAAACACGACCACCATGTATTTTTCAAAAAAATAATTTATTCCCCTAACTCTGACCCGCTGATTACGGGAAAAATAATTTAAAAATTCCAAGAGCCTTACTTTACAAGATACCAATTTTTATATTGATTAGGAATCTTACAAGTTTTTTTAACTTTGGCAGAGTATAACTAATTAACGGTAAAAGATACATTGATGTCCGTTACACCATTCAATTCTATGGACTTTTCTACATATATGTATTAATTTTCAATGTCCATGTGTAGCTGATACAATATTACGAATCAAATAATATAAAAATGGTAGCTTGGATATCTCAGTACATCGTCAAAAACACGACTGCCCTGTATTTTTCTAAAAAATATTTTATTCCCCTAATTCTGACCCGCTGATTACGGGAAAAATAATTAAAAAATTCCAAGGGCCTTACTTTACAAGATACCAATTTTTATTTTGATTAGGAATCTTACAAGTTTTTTTAACTTTGGCGGAGTATAACTAATTAACGGTAAAAGATACATTGATGCCCGTTACACCATTCAATTCTATGGACTTTTCTACATATATGTACTAATTTTCAATGTCCATGTGTAGCTGATACAATATTACGAAGCAAATAATATAAAAATGGTAACTTGGAAATCTCAGTACACCGTCAAAAACACGACCACACTGTATTTTTCTAAAATATATTTTATTACCCTAATTCTGTCCCGCTGATTACGGGAAAAATAATTAAAAAATTCCAAGGGCCTTACTTTACAAGATACCAATTTTTATTTTGATTAGGAATCTTACAAGTTTTTTTAATTTGGCGAAGTATAACTAATTAACGATAAAAGATACATTGATGCCCGTTACACCATTCGATTCTATGGGCTTTTCTACATATATGTACTAATTTTCAATGTCCATGTGTAGCTGATACAATATTACGAAGCAAATAATATAAAAATGGTAGCTTGGATATCTCAGTACATCGTCAAAAACACGACCGGCCTGTATTTTTCTAAAAAATATTTTATTCCCCTAATTCTGACCCGCTGATTACGGGAAAAATAATTAAAAAATTCCAAGGGCCTTACTTTACAAGATAACAATTTTTATTTTGATTAGGAATCTTACAAGTTTTTTTAACTTTGGCGGAGTATAACTAATTAACGGTAAAAGATACATTGATGCCCGTTACACCATTCAATTCTATGGACTTTTCTACATATATGTACTAATTTTCAATGTCCATGTGTAGCTGATACAATATTACGAAGCAAATAATATAAAAATGGTAACTTGGAAATCTCAGTACACCGTCAAAAACACGACCACCCTGTATTTTTCTAAAAAATAATTTATTCCCCTAATTCTGACCCGCTGATTACGGGAAAAATAATTAAAAAATTCCAAGGGCCTTACTTTACAAGATACCAATTTTTATTTTGATTAGGAATCTTACAAGTTTTTTTAACTTTGGCGGAGTATAACTAATTAACGGTAAAAGATACATTGATGCCCGTTACACCATTCGATTCTATGGACATTTCTACATATATACACTAATTTTCAATGTCCATGTCTAGCTGATACAATATTACGAAGCAAATAATATAAAAATGGTAACTTGGAAATCTCAGTACACCGTCAAAAACACGACCATCCTGTATTTTTCTAAAAAAACATTTTATTCCCCTAATTCTGACCCGCTGATTACGGGAAAAATAATTAAAAAATTCCAAGGGCCTTACTTTACAAGATACCAATTTTTATTTTGATTAGGAATCTTACAAGTTTTTTTAATTTTGGCGGAGTATAACTAATTAACGGTACAAGTAACATTAATGCCGGTTACGCCATTCGATTCTATGGACTTTTCTACATATATGTACTAATTTTCAATGTCCATGTGTAGCTGATACAATATTACGAAGCAAATAATATAAAAATGGTAGCTTGGATATCTCAGTACATCGTCAAAAACACGACCACCTGTATTTTTCAAAAAAATAATTTATTCCCCTAATTCTGACCCGCTGATTACGGGAAAAATAATAAAAAAATTCCAAGGGCCTTACTTTACAAGATACCAATTTTTATTTTGATTAGGAATCTTACAAGTTTTTTTAACTTTGGCGGAGTATAACTAATTAACGGTAAAATATACATTGATGCCCGTTACACCATTCGATTCTATGGACATTTCTACATATATACACTAATTTTCAATGTCCATGTCTAGCTGATACAATATTACGAAGCAAATAATATAAAAATGGTAGCTTGGAAATCTCAGTACACCGTCAAAAACACGACCAGCCTGTATTTTTCTAAAAAATATTTTATTCCCCTAATTCTGACCCGCTGATTACAGGAAAAATAATTTAAAAATTCCAAGGGCCTTACTTTACAAGATACCAATTTTTATTTTGATTAGGAATCTTACAAGTTTTTTTAACTTTGGCGGAGTATAACTAATTAACGGTAAAAGATACATTGATGCCCGTTACACCATTCAATTCTATGGACTTTTCTACATATATGTACTAATTTTCAATGTCCATGTGTAGCTGATACAATATTACGAAGCAAATAATATAAAAATGGTAACTGGGAAATCTCAGTACACCGTCAAAAACACGACCACACTGTATTTTTCTAAAAAATATTTTATTACCCTAATTCTGACCCGCTGATTACGGGAAAAATAATTTAAAAATTCCAAGGGCCTTACTTTACAAGATACCAATTTTTATTTTGATTAGGAATCTTACAAGTTTTTTTAATTTTGGCGGAGTATAACTAATTAACGGTACAAGTAACATTAATGCCGGTTACGCCATTCGATTCTATGGACTTTTCTACATATATGTACTAATTTTCAATGTCCATGTGTAGCTGATACAATATTACGAAGCAAATAATATAAAAATGGTAGCTTGGATATCTCAGTACATCGTCAAAAACACGACCGGCCTGTATTTTTCTAAAAAATATTTTATTCCCCTAATTCTGACCCGCTGATTACGGGAAAAATAATTAAAAAATTCCAAGGGCCTTACTTTACAAGATAACAATTTTTATTTTGATTAGGAATCTTACAAATTTTTTTAACTTTGGCGGAGTATAACTAATTAACGGTAAAAGATACATTGATGCCCGTTACACCATTCAATTCTATGGACTTTTCTACATATATGTACTAATTTTCAATGTCCATGTGTAGCTGATACAATATTACGAAGCAAATAATATAAAAATGGTAACTTGGAAATCTCAGTACACCGTCAAAAACACGACCAGCCTGTATTTTTCTAAAAAATAATTTATTCCCCTAATTCTGACCCGCTGATTACGGGAAAAATAATTAAAAAATTCCAAGGGCCTTACTTTACAAGATACCAATTTTTATTTTGATTAGGAATCTTACAAGTTTTTTTAACTTTGGCGGAGTATAACTAATTAACAGTAAAATATACATTGATGCCCGTTACACCATTCGATTCTATGGATATTTCTACATATATACACTAATTTTCAATGTCCATGTCTAGCTGATACAATATTACGAAGCAAATAATATAAAAATGGTAGCTTGGAAATCTCAGTACACCGTCAAAAACACGACCACCCTGTATTTTTCTAAAAAATATTTTATTCCCCTAATTCTGACCCGCTGATTACAGGAAAAATAATTTAAAAATTCCAAGGGCCTTACTTTACAAGATACCAATTTTTATTTTGATTAGGAATCTTACAAGTTTTTTTAACTTTGGCGGAGTATAACTAATTAACGGTAAAATATACATTGATGCCCGTTACACCATTCAATTCTATGGACTTTTCTACATATATGTATTAATTTTCAATGTCCATGTGTAGCTGATACAATATTACGAAGCAAATAATATAAAAATGGTAACTTGGAAATTTCAGTACACCGTCAAAAACACGACCATCCTGTATTTTTCTAAAAAAACATTTTATTCCCCTAATTCTGACCCGCTGATTACGGGAAAAATAATTAAAAAATTCCAAGGGCCTTACTTTACAAGATACCAATTTTTATTTTGATTAGGAATCTTACAAGTTTTTTTAATTTTGGCGGAGTATAACTAATTAACGGTACAAGTAACATTAATGCCGGTTACGCCATTCGATTCTATGGACTTTTCTACATATATGTACTAATTTTCAATGTCCATGTGTAGCTGATACAATATTACGAAGCAAATAATATAAAAATGGTAGCTTGGATATCTCAGTACATCGTCAAAAACACGACCATCCTGTATTTTTCAAAAAAATAATTTATTCCCCTAATTCTGACCCGCTGATTACGGGAAAAATAATTAAAAAATTCCAAGAGCCTTACTTTACAAGATACCAATTTTTATATTGATTAGGAATCTTACAAGTTTTTTTAACTTTGGCAGAGTATAACTAATTAACGGTAAAAGATACATTGATGCCCGTTACACCATTCGATTCTATGGACTTTTCTACATATATGTACTAATTTTCAATGTCCATGTGTAGCTGATACAATATTACGAAGCAAATAATATAAAAATGGTAGTTTGGATATCTCAGTACATCGTCAAAAACACGACCACCATGTATTTTTCAAAAAAATAATTTATTCCCCTAATTCTGACCCGCTGATTACGGGAAAAATAATTAAAAAATTCCAAGAGCCTTACTTTACAAGATACCAATTTTTATATTGATTAGGAATCTTATAAGTTTTTTTAACTTTGGCAGAGTATAACTAATTAACGGTAAAAGATACATTGATGCCCGTTACACCATTCGATTCTATGGACTTTTCTACATATGTGTACTAATTTTCAATGTCCATGTGTAGCTGATACAATATTACGAAGCAAATAATATAAAAATGGTAGCTTGGATATCTCAGTACATCGTCAAAAACACGACCACCATGTATTTTTCAAAAAAATAATTTATTCCCCTGATTCTGACCCGCTGATTACGGGAAAAATAATTAAAAAATTCCAAGAGCCTTACTTTACAAGATACCAATTTTTATATTGATTAGGAATCTTACAAGTTTTTTTAACTTTGGCAGAGTATAACTAATTAACGGTAAAAGATACATTGATGTCCGTTACACCATTCAATTCTATGGACTTTTCTACATATATGTATTAATTTTCAATGTCCATGTGTAGCTGATACAATATTACGAAGCAAATAATATAAAAATGGTAACTTGGAAATCTCAGTACACCGTCAAAAACACGACCACCCTGTATTTTTCTAAAAAATAATTTATTCCCCTAATTCTGACCCGCTGATTACGGGAAAAATAATTAAAAAATTCCAAGGGCCTTACTTTACAAGATACCAATTTTTATTTTGATTAGGAATCTTACAAGTTTTTTTAACTTTGGCGGAGTATAACTAATTAACGGTAAAATATACATTGATGCCCGTTACACCATTCGATTCTATGGACATTTCTACATATATACACTAATTTTCAATGTCCATGTCTAGCTGATACAATATTACGAAGCAAATAATATAAAAATGGTAGCTTGGAAATCTCAGTACACCGTCAAAAACACGACCAGCCTGTATTTTTCTAAAAAATATTTTATTCCCCTAATTCTGACCCGCTGATTACAGGAAAAATAATTTAAAAATTCCAAGGGCCTTACTTTACAAGATACCAATTTTTATTTTGATTAGGAATCTTACAAGTTTTTTTAACTTTGGCGGAGTATAACTAATTAACGGTAAAATATACATTGATGCCCGTTACACCATTCAATTCTATGGACTTTTCTACATATATGTATTAATTTTCAATGTCCATGTGTAGCTGATACAATATTACGAAGCAAATAATATAAAAATGGTAACTTGGAAATCTCAGTACACCGTCAAAAACACGACCATCCTGTATTTTTCTAAAAAAACATTTTATTCCCCTAATTCTGACCCGCTGATTACGGGAAAAATAATTAAAAAATTCCAAGGGCCTTACTTTACAAGATACCAATTTTTATTTTGATTAGGAATCTTACAAGTTTTTTTAATTTTGGCGGAGTATAACTAATTAACGGTACAAGTAACATTAATGCCGGTTACGCCATTCGATTCTATGGACTTTTCTACATATATGTACTAATTTTCAATGTCCATGTGTAGCTGATACAATATTACGAAGCAAATAATATAAAAATGGTAGCTTGGATATCTCAGTACATCGTCAAAAACACGACCATCCTGTATTTTTCAAAAAAATAATTTATTCCCCTAATTCTGACCCGCTGATTACGGGAAAAATAATTAAAAAATTCCAAGAGCCTTACTTTACAAGATACCAATTTTTATATTGATTAGGAATCTTACAAGTTTTTTTAACTTTGGCAGAGTATAACTAATTAACGGTAAAAGATACATTGATGCCCGTTACACCATTCGATTCTATGGACTTTTCTACATATATGTACTAATTTTCAATGTCCATGTGTAGCTGATACAATATTACGAAGCAAATAATATAAAAATGGTAGCTTGGATATCTCAGTACATCGTCAAAAACACGACCACCATGTATTTTTCAAAAAAATAATTTATTCCCCTAATTCTGACCCGCTGATTACGGGAAAAATAATTAAAAAATTCCAAGAGCCTTACTTTACAAGATACCAATTTTTATATTGATTAGGAATCTTACAAGTTTTTTTAACTTTGGCAGAGTATAACTAATTAACGGTAAAAGATACATTGATGCCCGTTACACCATTCGATTCTATGGACTTTTCTACATATATGTATTAATTTTCAATGTCCATGTGTAGCTGATACAATATTACGAAGCAAATAATATAAAAATGGTAGCTTGGATATCTCAGTACATCGTCAAAAACACGACCACCATGTATTTTTCAAAAAAATAATTTATTCCCCTAATTCTGACCCGCTGATTACGGGAAAAATAATTAAAAAATTCCAAGAGCCTTACTTTACAAGATACCAATTTTTATATTGATTAGGAATCTTACAAGTTTTTTTAACTTTGGCAGAGTATAACAAATTAACGGTAAAATATACATTGATGCCCGTTACACCATTCGATTCTATGGACTTTTCTACATATATGTACTAATTTTCAATGTCCATGTATAGCTGATACAATATTACGAAGCAAATAATATAAAAATGGTAGCTTGGATATCTCCGTACATCGTCAAAAACACGACCGCCTGTATTTTTCTAAAAAATATTTTATTCCCCTAATTCTGACCCGCTGATTACGGGAAAAATAATTAAAAAATTCCAAGGGCCTTACTTTACAAGATAACAATTTTTATTTTGATTAGGAATCTTACAAGTTTTTTTAACTTTGGCGGAGTATAACTAATTAACGGTAAAAGATACATTGATGCCCGTTACACCATTCAATTCTATGGACTTTTCTACATATATGTACTAATTTTCAATGTCCATGTGTAGCTGATACAATATTACGAAGCAAATAATATAAAAATGGTAACTTGGAAATCTCAGTACACCGTCAAAAACACGACCACCCTGTATTTTTCTAAAAAATATTTTATTCCCTTAGTTCTGACCCGCTGATTACGGGAAAAATAATTTAAAAATTCCAAGGGTCTTACTTTACAAGATACCAATTTTTATTTTTATTAGGAATTTTACAAGTTTTTTTAACTTTGGCGGAGTATAACTAATTAACGGTAAAAGATACATTGATGCCCGTTACACCATTCGATTCTGTGGACTTTTCTACATATATGTACTAATTTTCAATGTCCATGTGTAGCTGATACAATATTACGAAGCAAATAATGTAAAAATGGTAGCTTGGAAATCTCAGTACACCGTCAAAAACACGACCACTCTGTATTTTATCTAAAAAATATTTTATTCCCTTAATTCTGACCCGCTGATTATTATAACTTGGGTATAATAAATTTAGGAAATAATATAACTTAGAAATAAATAACGTTTATTAATTCATTTTTTCAATACACAATGCTGAATCAAAAGAATTATTACAGTTAAAACAATAAGTTACTCGATCAATACAAATCTACCAGGAATGTACAGGGGCAGCTAAAACAGAAGAACTTCTGCTTCTACTGACAGCAGTGCGAGCATGGACAGCTCCTCCGTGGTCAGAAGGACTCTGTCTGACTTCATGAACACTATGAGAAGAAGCTCTATGAACTCCAGGGGCAGACAGTGAATGTTCAATCGATTCAGAAGCTTCTTCACGAGTTGCTACTGGAATTGCAACCAGAGGAGCGACTTCCACAGTTTCTACAGCAGCTATAGTTGGCAAAGCGTGTACTGCAGGTACATGGTGAACGTGCACATCTTCTACAAGAGGTGCTGAGTGTACTAGTTGGCGGGCAACGGGTACAGAGTGCACTACAGGGGCGCTGTGGACCTGGTGGACGCTTTGGTGGCTAGCGGAAGACACGGAGGAGACACTCTGAGACACAGGAGCGGCTACGAGGTGGGTTCTAGCTAGAGGAATGGTGTGGGCATGGTGGACATGTTCCACAAGAGGGGCATTGTGAACCTGGCGCACGGATTGATGGTTAAGAGATTGGACATCTTCAACAGTAGCTACAGAGTGGACAGAAGGTGCTAAATGCTGAACAGGAACGTGGACATCTTCTATAAGAGGGGAAGTATAAGCCTGGTGGGCATCATGATGGCTGACAGCATCTACAGAATGGACCGCAGGAGCAATGTGTTGCTCTGGAAGGGCATGGGAAACGTAGACATCTTGTACAACAGGAGAACTGTGAACCTGGTGCACGGATTGATGACTAACAGATGTTACGGCATGAGTATCTTCAACACCATGCGGTGCAGAATGGATAGAAGGTGCATGGACATCTTCTACAGCAACTGGAGCTGAATAAGATACTTGGACATCTTGTAGAAGAGGTTCAGCGTGTACAACTGGTGCTCTGTGGACCTGATGAACACTATGGGCAGCGGGAGCAACGTGTTGTACAGAAAGTGGTTGGTGAACGTAAACATCTTCTACAACGGGAGTATTGTGAACCTGCTGCACGGATTGGTGGCTAACAGATGTCACAGAATGAGCATCTTCTACGAGAGGTGCTGCATGAACCTGGTGGACTGCGGAGAGTCTATGAGGTACCTGAACATCTTCTACAAGATGTGTAGAGTGTACTACTGGAGCACTGTGAACCTGGTGGACATCTTGTCGGCTCACAGACTCTACCGAATGGACAGAAGGTGCAACATGTTGTACGGAGAGTCTATGAGGTACGTGGACATCTTCTACAAGATGTGCTGAGTATTCTATTGGAGCATTGTGAACCTGGTGGACATCTTGTCGGCTCACAGCTTCTACAGATTGTACAGCGGGGGAAAAATGTTGAACAGAAAGTGCTCGAGGGATGTGGACATCTTCTACAAGAGGTTGATGGACCTGATGGATATCTTGATGCCTCACAGCAGGCACTACATGTTGAACAGCTGCATAAACATCATCGAGAGAATGTTGGACGCCTTCTACGGCGTGAGTTAAAGGAACGGAGTGTACTACTGGTCTTTCATGCACCTGGTGGACTTCTTCATGGCGAATATCTTGAACTGTTTGTACAGCAGGTTGAATCAAGACTTGATGGTGAACATTTTGATGCTGAGGGACGTAGTGGACGTCTTCAGCAAGATGAGCAGCTTCTAATTCGTGTGCGTTGGCGTATAAATGAGCATCGTCTTCATAGTGTACATTACGGAGATCTACAGCATTGTGAAGATGGGAGTTGTCAACGTAAGCGTATTCTGGGGATTGGTGTGCTACGTATCTATAAATAATTTAATAATGTATGAGAAATTGACAAATATGGAGCTTTCATACAATTTGCATTTTAATGAGGAAGTTACATTAAATTTATAATTGCATGTGATATTTACTAATTATTTGTAATGAAATGCTTTCAGATTTTATTAAATTATGTGTTTCCATTATGTTTTAATTCCGGCTACAAAGAGGAATTTAATAATTATATGTACCTTTCAAACTTTATTCAGTTCATTTATACTGTAGAAATAAAAATGAACACACCTACTTACGTCAATAATTGATACAAAAAGTATTATATTTTTTTGACAAGGTTACGGAATTATTTCCTTTCTAAAACGTTCAAAAACACCTACTTTAATATATTTGTAACTTTTTAATTGATGTAAATATGGAAACAGCGATTAATAAAAAACTACTTTGTAGAATTAATTAAATGTCGAACAATTATTAATTCAGAAAATCGTAATATATCCTGTTTTACTTTTTGATATACATAAGCCATAAGGTATCTGCTTATGCTATTCAATTAAAACGAAAAAAAATATTTTAAAACTAAATTTAAGTAGAAGAAAAAGGCAGAAGTAAATTATTTGCAAACTTTTCTTTTTACAAAAGTGATCTAAATTAGCTTTAATTTGGATTAAAAATGATATAAATATTCAACTTTTTTCACTAATAGAGTAAAATATAAAGTAAACAGAAAAATGTATTCACAGATTATGCCTTTAAAATTTTTATGTTAATTTCATTTTTATACATATATACTACTAAGACACTCACTTTTGTTATTAATGTAGAAGTTGATTTTAAATTACCATAATTCGTCAAAAATACAATTGATCGGTTAATGTATAGTATGACTAGGAATGAAAGTTGACGTTTAGATTATTTAATAGATGTGGTTTCTTTTGAAAACATTTCCCTATATTTGATTTGAAAGGAAAATGATCTTTATGTATTCCGTTACAGAAGATTAGAATTGTACTCAATACCAGGAGGCATTTAAAATGACCATAGTAACAGGATTCAGGGGTGTATTTAAACAATTTAATACCGCTAATCCTAGTTCGTTCGTCTCATATGTAAGCAACCCTCGAGTCGGAATTACTGTTAGAGGAAATTAAAAATAATCCTATTTTATAGCATTGCCAAACTAAATTGTTTAAAGATCAAAATATTTTGTTATAATGAACATAAAGGAAAAATGTTTAAAATATTTTAAACGCACCCCTGTTTTGGTAATCAGTTACCCTAGTCGGCCATCTATTTTCAGCCAGACATAGTAATGTATTTCTGTGCTTTCCTAGTCCAATATTTAAATGGGTTCATGCAAAAATTTCATAACTGAATATCTCTAAAATAATTTAAACATCAACTTTCATTCGCTAGTCATACCATACCCACTCACGTATGAATTAATTCCAAGATCTTTAACTTAAAAAACTGTCTGGTTTTTTTTCTAGCTCACTCTGTTAACAAATGTAGAATAGAACATACATAGAACATTATATAATTTTTTCCTTGCCGTGTCGCGAATATCCGGTTCTAGGAAATTTAAACTTCGTTGACCTATTCTTATAGTTCGCACACTTTCTCCTTACCTTTCATGCGCTACGGGGATGCTTCCCAAATGACTTGGTGCAGCAGCAACCACGGCAAAGACACCAATCAACACCACCAAGATATTCATGTTGGTAACCTAGGTCTGTGTTACAAATACTGTCTACAGAAATCAATTTTTCGCTATTTATCTACTTATATGAATCGCCCTTGAAACAGATTAACTTTTACTGTCACCTGTTATTCCTGTTACACATTTTGGGCGGTTCAATCGTTAAAAGACAATTGTATGTTATTCTGAATCCGGGTTCGAATTCGAATGGAACTCACGCTACGCAAAAGACGGAAAAGTTTTAAGGGAAATATAAAAAGTTTGCATTTAAGTGAAGTACGTAAGTCTTTATAAAGTCAGAAAGGTCAGAAGTATTTCTCGCAATAGATTTCAAAAGTTGTAAGAACTTTTAAACTAAATGTTTAAGAAATACAAAAGTTTAACACGTTCAAAAAAATCACTCTTGATTTATGAGTAAAGTATAAAATAAAACAGAAAACTTTTGTTTTAATATCAAGATGAAGATGGAGATTTTATTTTCTGAAAAAGATATATTGTAGTAAAGAGTTTATTCGCCCTTTATCTTCTAAGGTGTTCAACCAACGTAGGTGCATATGATTTAAGAAAGAAAATAAAGTGTTTTTACCTTCCGTCACCTTTAGGTAAGGAAGGTATTGTCTTTGGTCAAAAAATTCGGTGGTGTTTTTGATGAATAAGCACGTTTTAGGGTCCCTAGAATACGGTTTTACTATTTTTACGATGATGTCTGTATGTGTGTGTGTGTGTGTGTGTGTGTGTGTGTGTGTGTGTGTGTGTGTGTGTGTGTGTGTGTGTGTGTGTGTGTGTGTGTGTGTGTATGTGTGTCTGTGTGTGTGTAACAAAATTTTCGTCTACGATAACTTCCATACTACAATTCTAAAAATTATAATTCTTTCGTATTCCTCTTCGTTACATCCATGTGAAGAGCTGATTAGATTTTGGTTATAATTGGTCAACCGAAAGTACCCTCATTTGAAGATTTGAACAGTTTTTCTTGAAAAAACGATGTTAAATATCATTTTTCACATTTAATGTTATTATAAATATTAAAGAATATTTTATTCTCTATAATACGATTTGAATGCATTTTATACTTCATATTAAATGGATATAGAGTTAAAAAATTATAAAGAAATTAAATATCATATATATTAATCAGCTATGTTATAATTCTGGAAACAGCTGCTATATTAAGAAAATTCTGATTGAAAGGTATCAATGTCAAGTGCAGTTGACAGTATGTTTGTGTTATAATTTTACTACTGGAAATATAGGATCTTTTGTTATGTATGGAATTTGTATAAAATACATACAAATGCCTTAAGGTAATGCACAAGAAATAAATCTTTTGCAAGGAATTTTCTGTATGACATTTATACAAAATACATACAAATGACGAAAGGTAATGTGCTGGCCACATCAGATTTTTTTTTTTCTGGTTTCAGGATATTAATCCTATGTTTACATATACAAAAATAGGCTGGTAACTATAGGTAATAACTGAATGTGTACCGTAATATTATTACCATATTGACATGCCAATAACAATCTACAAAATGCAAATAAAATAAAATGAAAGTATAATGCTCTTCATTAATACATACAGATAAAGTTACTGTATCGTTCTTAACACGGTTTATTTTATTCTAAAATAATAAACATGAGCAATAAAGCACATAATTTGAATATTTGTCATATTGACATATGTCAAAATAATTGTACTGTTTATCATAGCATTTTGAAAGTTGCATTAATGAGAGAATTTAAAAAATAATATTTATTAATAATGTTTTCATATTCTGAAACCGATAAACCATTGAACAAACCACGGATGTTATGAATCATAACAGGCCTAAGATGTATTAAAATCCTCGCTCTAGGAGCTCGGATAGCAAACCGACATCTACGGCAGTTATGATACTCATAACAATCCTAGATATATTAATAGCTATAACAGTAAGGGTAGATAAAATACTTCAATTTTTATTTAAATATAATGAAATAGTGAAATATATGTGGCGTTAATTACTGTATTGTCAAAAGACTTTCAGAATAGATTTTAGCATTTCAAATGTTGAACCCATGACTGGGTACTGAGTCGTATTGAAATCTTTGTTTAGGGTTCTTAAAAACATTTTCAATTTTTGTGAATCCTGCATACTACAATTTGTCAAATAAAAACTAGTTCAAATATTCATATGATTCTAAATGATATACTTATACGAGAGTATAAAAAATGTCAGTGTTATAATCACGTAAATTTAGCATCCGGGTAATAATTTTACGGTTAATGTACAAAAAATGTAAATGTATTTAAAATAATTTTTTCTAGTCTCATTCGCAAAATAGTAGCTTCCTACACACCTGAAGTCTGACCTAGTGGTGATGTGTACTACTACGTTCATAAGAGCTCATAGTTTTTAGTACGGTGTATGGATCATGGGCGCCGGCTTTCCTAAATTTCCTTGGGGGCACAAGTTAATAAATAATGACCATAAAATTAACCATTAATGTATTACAAAAAAATACTGGAAAGAGATGAAGTTTTTAATGAAAATTATTTTAAATCAAAAGACCTTTAACATGGTACATCAGTTCTTCTTTGCGCAAACGTTATTAAAAAATTATTCTATGCAAAAATATTTCAAATTAAAGTTATAGTGATTTAAATTTTGCATCTAAATCATATAAAACTATTATTTAAGCCATTCAGCAGATACGCTCACATCAGCGCCAGTTTCAAGTAACCAAAATTACATTGGGTAAACTTGACCCTTGTCTCCAATTTCACCCAAACAGAGAGGTCAAAACTATTCCCTATTCTCTGCAATACTGAATCGCTTAAATGGAACAACGAATACTTTTTGTGTTTTGTATTAGTTACTACTCTAATTTATTTTTTACATTAAATTTTATATTTTTTATTTTACTCGTACATTAAACAAAAGTTTTACTGGTGTAAAAAAATTACTACGCTAAGGCAGAAGTCTCCTTGGGGGCATGAGCCCCGATGCCCCCATGTAGTCGGCGCCTATGGTACGGATACAAATTTAAATAGATTACTATTTACTTTTTGACATTTAATTTTGACCAAGTATGAAATAATACTGGATTTTGGTTTGCATTTCTTAAGGGCACTTTTTCATGTTCTTTCGAATGGCGGCCCGCAATTTTTTAACACCAATTCTGTAAAGAACGTTGTTAAGTCTTGACCACGTTGCTAAAGATTGTAAATTGTAACCAATAGAAACAAAATCTTCGTATACCTATCTACCTGCACCATGTATTTATTTAAAAAAAACATTGTATGAATATGAATAGGTAAAGGTATAAGTACGTATTGCAAAACAACAATGCAAGTTTTAAAATATATTTTATTTGTCAAAATTTGAGTCATTCACAAAATAAATTTTTACCAGATACAATATTAGGAAAAACATATTTTCAATTTAAAAATAAGCCTTACAAAACTAATATCATAAACATAAAGTCCCATTAAATGTTAAAAAAATCCAATTGGTCTTCGCTATATTCATAAATATCATAATAATTGTTAAGTTAAAATTTGTTACCTAGTGTAAGAGAAAGACAGACATAGCATACAAATACGTAACCACGCGCAATACGAAACAAGCATCAACTTAATTATTTATAAATTAAAATATAAAAATTAAATATTATGATAACAGTTTTATTCCAACATGTATAAGGGACAGACATGTATATTTGTGGTCCGTAGTGCCAGTGTAATGTCGTATTTCATGCATTTAATAAATAGTGGTATAAAACATAGTTAACTAAAGTGATTTTAATACTTGAATAAGTACAATACATTGAATGAAACAATTACATAATCTGTAGCCGCCGCATGCCGCGAAGCGAAGTTGGATGATCAACAAAAACAAAATAGGTAACACTCCCACGTAACATTTGTATTTGTACTTTTGTAGTAGGTATGGTATGACTAGCGAATGAAAGTTGACGTTTAAATTATTTTATAGATGTGGTTTCTTTTGAAACCCAAGAGAAGAATAGAATTGTACGAAACGTTCAGGTATGAAATTTTTACATGAACCCATTTAAATACTGGACTAGGAAAGCACAGATATACATTACTATGTCTGGCTGAAAATAGATGGCCGACTAGGGTAACTAAATACCAAAACAAGGGTGCGATTAAAATATTTTAAACATTTCTCGTTTATGTTGATTATAACAAAATATTTTGATCTTTAAACTATTTAGTTTGGCAATTCTATGATATAGGATTATATTTAATTTCCTGTAACAGTATTTTTGACTCGAGGGACGCTTACAGCTGAGACAAGCGAACTGGATTTTGCGGTATTAAATTTTTTAAATACATCCCTGAATCCTATTGCTAAGGTCATTTTAAATGCCTCCTGGTATTGAGTACAATTCTAATCTTCTGTAACGGAATACATAAGGGTCAGTTTCCTTTCAAATCAAATATAGGGAAATGTTTTCAATAGAAACCACATCTATTAAATAATCTAAACGTCAACTTTCATTCGCTAGTCACACTATACTGTAGTTTAAACTTTTTCTATCTTTGTCAATTTTCTTCGATTCTAATAGTAAATGGCCTCTTTCTCGGAAACAATTGAAGATTAGAACTATGTTGATTAAGCTTTTTTACTCATTTTGGTCTATACTATATGCCTTTAAAGATTTTACCCGAAGTTGGAAAAAACCCTGTATTTGCCGGACTTAGAATAATATTAAGTTAATAATAATAGTAAGAAATGAATGATTCAGAATATATGCTGCGTCCAACCCTGACTTCGTATATAATATATTAATTTATGCAGACCTTCTAAGGGCTCTTTTATACTTTAAATATTAATTTCCTTTTCAGATATATTTCATTAAATTATCATTTACGTTTTACGTAGTAGGCACTCTACATAATATTTTTATAACAATCGTTGTCCTATTTAAGCTAATAATTTTTTTGTGATTTTTTCTTAACATTAATACCTACCTACCTTTCACAATGGTGTCTGTGCTCTCTCCATGATAGCATTGAGTACCCGTGAGGTGATGCCTGGTAAGAAATGTCATCATTACCTAAATCTGTAAATTAAAATGCGGATTGGCACACCCAGAAATGGGTATAGCCGTGATGATTTATTTAATTATTTATTAATATAGATATAATTTTTACCACCCGTCATACCGTTACGTAAGGGAGGTAATGTTTTCAGTCCAAAAATTCGATATAATGAGTTTTCAGTAAATGAACACAAATTAGGGTCCCCACAACATGTTTTTACTATTTGTACAATAATGTCTGTGTGTGTATCTGTCTCATATTAATCTTCTAAAAATTTCTATTTTCCATATTTAAGCTTTTTGCATTCATATAAATAGTTTATTAGATTTTGGGTAATATTGGACAACCGAAAAAGATATTTTACTTAAAGCCCATAATATAATCCAAAGCTGTTCAATTTTTGTATTTAAGACTTTTATATCAAGGTGAATACCATATTAGATTTTACTTGAAGCTCTAAACAGATTTTCTTGAAAAAATATATTATAATATCATCCAAAACTTCTCAAATTTGGTATTTGAAACTCGTATAAAATTTGAAACAACAGCTTAGCAGATTCTCGAGGTAAAACATAATAAAATACAATCCAAAATTTCGTATTTTAGGCTTTTCTATTTATTGGAACAAATTAGATTTTGTTTAGAAACGATTAACCAAAAGAGATATATTACTATCTTAAAAATGGAATTGGCGGAAGGTGATGTGCTGGCTACATCAGATTTTTTAAATTTATTAAATATTGATAGTCGAGAAAAATGGCATTAAAAAGTCTGGACTTTACGTATTTTACTTAAAATATTTAGAGACAGAGATATGTAAAAAAATTGTTATTTCGCAAAATATATTTAAAAACAAAATTATAATATAAATTCGAGTATAAATTATTATTTAAAACTGCCTAAAGGAACAACGGAAATATATCAGGTTTCGTTAATGGTTCCTTGTGAATTTAACAAGGTCGTTTATAATTAATTAGCAATTTTTGGTCGTAAGAATTCTGTTACATTTTAAATTTATAAGATCAAGGTCTTTATATTTCCTAGATATGTGAATGAATCAATGGACTTAACGGATGTAAATTTATATGACTCACATACCATAAGAATAAATTGCATGATTTTGTGGAAACAATTTGACAAAACGCTACACTGGCGATTTTTTAGGGACGGCAAGAACTGCATTAACCGTGGTTTTAACTGGGATGTAGGGGCTGGAATTTAATGTTGAACAAAAATTAGTTTTGTTGCATCCTTTATTTTCAGCTGATTCTCTAGTGTTCTGTGAATATTTTATTTGGTGGCAGACCTACTATTCTGAGAACAAAATTATATTTTAGGGACAAATCTATTATTTCAAAAACGCGGTTTTTACTCAAGGAATAAATTATGGTAATCAAGCTTTTATCCTATATACTAATTGTCATTAATTTGGACATTTATAACTGAAGACACTTTTTAATTTATTTGAAAATAAAAATAATTCGTAAGGATAGATCGATTAATTTAAAGGAAACGATTTGGTGACAAATATAAACTTTGATGACAGAAAATATTGTTAGATATTTATTTATACAAAAATACATAATTATTTATTTAACAAATCTTTTAACTTAGAACAAACTACATTTAATTCAGCTAATATATCATCAGAAATCGATTCATTTTTACAATATTCAACGAGATTGTCACAATTATATTTTAAATTTTGAACCACCCCCAAAATATTAACATCCGAGTCTAATTTCTTCTTCTTTACCACTGGTTCTGAAAGCTTGAAATTTTCGGGACATTTATGCTGAAAAGTCACTTTGCTTTGTCCCCGGAAATATTCTATTTTTGACTGATTTGTTATCGAACATATTTTCTTGAAATAATTCGATATGTCTTCTTGCATGTCTTCTTCGACAATATTTGGAAGAATATCTTGATGGTTTGTATTATGAGCAAAATAACTGAACGACTCCAAGGCCTGCTGTTTTATTACAGGATTTATGTCTTTGAGTAAATTGTTGAAAATTTTTGCTATTAAATTGAAAATTTGCGGTTGTTCTTGGGTAAATTGTATTTGTTTTGTAGCGAGGCTTTTCAAAATTAAACAATTGTAGAGTTTTGAATTTTCTGTTGGCGGATCTTTCATGGATTTTAGAACCTGAAATTATATTGTAATATACGTAAAATACTATTTATTATATCAGTAAATACCTGTAGAAGATCTTCATTATTAAAATATTTTATCAAACAAAATGTTATTTTTGCTCTAATATTAACAAATCTAATAAACCAAAATTGTTCATACAACTGAGAATCAATATTCAAAATCCATAAATTCGATATTTTATTTGTCAATTCTGTCACATCAAATTCATTGGGGTTATAATAACTATACGTTGATAATAATTCCAATAATTCACTCTAAAAATATTTATAATAAAATATTCATTTCGATTTAATTTTTGAAACTTACCATATTTTGAAATATTTCTACAGATTGTGTCTCTAAAAATTGAGCAATTTTATCAGTCGTGTTTTCAATAATATTTTCTAGTTGACTATTTAATGCCTCTACATTATTCAATCCAATAATTGTCCATAGTTTTATATATTTATGGAAAGGATACAGATTTGTTAATTCATTTTTATATTTATTTGGTAAAATACAATAATTACGTTTTATTAAGTGATTCAGATATTTTATTTCAACTCTGGAATTATTTTGCAATTTATTTTGAATATTAATTAAAAATTTTAAAGAATCATAACAAAATTCTGCGCTGCCATATCTGAAAAATTATTTTTGTGTGAATCTGAGTTTGTTTCCAATTTATTTTACGCACTACTGCATTCAAATTGTCTGTTTACATCTTGTTACCATGTCGGAAACTGAATAGGGGATTACAGCTCAATCGAATTAAGAGAAATTAGTAAAAAAAATAGTGAAAGTAGATGCTTAATAATGAATATTAATAAAGAAATAAAATCATATAATTGAAATACTTTGGAAATAAGGGGTTTTTGTTTTAGCAGCTCGTCACTTATATGAAATCCATACATATTATTTTGATTGGCGACTCAAAGACCACCTATAAATATATAACGAATACCGAATTAGGGGGTGGAGTCTACTACCAATGGAAGTAGACAAATTCAAATAGCAGACACGTGGCTACCATCCAGTACTGCAATTCTCAAATAGTTTATATTTGAATATAAATTTCTTGCATTAAACTTAATAATTTTGATACACTTGCAATTATAAAGCATGTAGACTTGTACAGTGTTACAATATTAATTTGTTTTTTTATAAATAAATTTAAAAATAGCATACATTTCAAGAACATTTTAGATCCACGAAGAAAACAGTTTTATATAAAAACTTATATTCGTAACGTCACATCTATATTTGCAAACTTCGGGGGACCATAACTCGCTTATTAATAGGATTTTCACCAATAGTCTTAGTTTTACTTATACTTTCTGATGAAATTATATATATATATATATATATATATATATATATATATATAAAAATGGTGGAATCCCCTATTACACCCTGCGGGCGGTAAAGTAGAGCAAAAGCCCGACGACTGGTAAATAAAATGTGAAAAATACAATTGGAAATGTAATCAACACTGTTTTTTGAAAATATGATGTCATTTCCGCTAAAACTTCACTATCTTTTGTTAAAATTGCTTGAGGAATTGCTTCAGAAATTGCCTCCAAGCTTCAAGCTTGACATTTAAAAAAATACATAACCAATAGCTATGTTTTGTTGTATATATTTATTTAAAACATTTAATTTGACATTTGACTGCAGTAGTGCGACCTCAGGTCGAAGAGGTGTACGCCCTTCGACGAATAAAAGCCCTTCGCAGGCGTAAACCTTTTCTTTCTATACGTAAATTACTATTAATACCTACCTTCCTAAAGCTATCCATATATCGCTGGCAAATATGGATTTCCATAAATTTATTTGCAAAATTGATTTAAATAATAAGTTTTGAATATTTTTAAATTGTTTATTATTTACAGTAATTATTATCGAAATTAAATGAACTAATAAATATTCATATAAACTGGAAATTCTTGTAGGATCACCGTTAGAAAATTGTATGTGTATTGGATAATCTACAGAAAATTCTGTATGAACTAAAAACAAATAAAAAAGTCATATTGTAATGTATAAAATTATAAAATTTATTACATTGATCTAGCGATGAAAACGTTGTAAAAATTATATTGTATTCTGTAACATCTGAAATCCATAATTTTTTTATTTCCTTATCAGCCTTGAAACTTTTTTTCATAACTGAAATTGTTAAAAATAGGTCAGACAATCTTTTTTCGTCATTTTCAAATAGTTTCTTTACATTTTGAAAATAATACTGAAAAATTTGTTGATATGTTATTAATATTAATGCATTAATCGACAACCGACTGAAAAATAATCATTTTCCGAAAAATTATATGTAATAAACAATAAAAAAATTTGAGCTCTTTTTTGGTCACGTTTCGGACTGTGGCGTGTATGTCAGTTTCTTTCATATTAGACGCGTAACTTATGCTTGGCAGCTAAAGTCCGTTCGCTATAAAAATATGCCCATAACGTCATCGTTAGTGTGCGCGAAAATATTTTGGACACGCCCTTCAACAAACAATGGCATGGCTAATAAAATAGACCATAGAGTTAAGATTATATAGTATTATTCACGAAAGATGACTATTCAAGATCATTTATGAACCGTCTGATGTAATATTACTTGCATCTAACTTCACTGCATTTCGTGCCCATAGGCGTGTAATGCAAATATTTATGGGTACATTTTAACTGAAAAAATAAATGTACTTTATTTGAAAATTGTGTTTCTTTTTAAATAATGCTTTTCTCAAAGTTTTATCTTTTTCACCTACGTTTTTGCATGAAACAGAAATACAGACTTGACAAACTATAAAATAATAATTTGATTTACATGTCAACGTCACTGGATAAACATTAGTACAGATGGCAGTGTAGTAAATCTACGACATAGGTCACTGCTATTTTAGTGTGTTAGAAAGTAATGGCACTATTTACGTATATCAGTCACACCAAATAAATTAAATAGACATACATCAACTAATCTTTCTCTTTCCAATACAAAATGTTGCTAAGCTACTGCTATAAAGTGCTATGTATTATTTCTTCGACTAAATGACCTTGAATAGTTATCTTTCGTGAATAATAGTGTATATAAAGGGACCAGTGCAAGATGGCTACTATACATTCTTAACTCTATGGAATAGAGTTAGCGTCCCGTTAATGTGCAAAGTTGTCCGTTGCTAAGGGGAGGCGCTAATTTTGACTACTGCAGTCACAAAGTAATGGCGTATTCATGACATGCCTGGCACATTCGTAGAGCGATGAGCGAACGGACTCGACATATTAATAAATCATTTTGAAACAGTTAACGATTTTTTTAAATTTAAAACAGACGAAACAATGAGTTTGCCTTCAATTTTGTATTGAAATGGTACAAGGTATAGTAAAGTGGTACAAATTAGAAGATCTATTGATCGATCAGAATGATCATATACAACATTTAATCGATTATTATTTATGATCACGCCAGAAAACTGACAGATCTGAATAAAAGATCAACTGGTCAATTCAACAGAGCAAATCAATAAGATCGATCCAACAATATGTCAAGGCCATCGCTGAAATAGAGTCTAGATCGATGTGCTCCATCTGATAATATCGATTGATCGACAGACAACATTTAATCGAATAATAAATCTGATCGTTATTGATCACAGATGATCAGAACTGAGGATCAAAGAACGATAATAAATTTCCAAGACGCCTCTAACCAAAGGTTCATAAATGGTACAAATGTTTCAAAGAGCACTGTGAAAACATAAAAGATGACAAGATAACAAGAAAGCCAGGCGTCGTAGCACATCAATCAACAATGAAAATGTGACAAAAATTTTAATTATAGTCCTTTAAGTGAGGAGGAAAAGAAATATGAACAAACACGTCACTAGTCATTCGTGATTTTTTGCCAAAAAACAAGACCGTTGTGATGCTGCAGCATACGTATTCACTAGACTAGACCCCCTGAGACTTTTTTCTCTTCTGGCAGATGAAGAGGATATTGATGGGGGAACGTTTTGTTACCATATAGGAAATAAAAACAAAATGTATATCTTATAGAGAATACAAATAAATAATAATTTTTTCTCATTATTTTATTAATTATTCTGTTTGAATATAATGTTAGCGGCAGATAAAATAGTGTCCAGAAAATGTATTTTTCAGTCGATTTAAAATAATAAATATGTACCTGAACAAATTCTCGGTTAGCAATTAAACAATTTAAAAGAGGGTCAGAAGCAACGATAACATAAATTTGCATTAAATCAATAAATTTTTGAGGTTTTCCTTCAAACTGTAAACATGGTATTGCAAATCTATAATGAAATAATGTTAAATAATATAAATATTATTTATTTTAATATCACACCTGTTCAAAATAATAAGCAAATCAAACAATTTTTTTATTGAATTTCCACAACACTCAAATAAAGTACATAATTTAATTACAATTTTTAAATTAAAACTAGTAATCTTCAGGGATTTTTCTACATGTTTCATTTCAGACTGAAAAAAAATTGTAAATATACACAACATAAAGATTTTAATGATTGATGAGTGTACCATTGATTCTATATTTTTCAAATTATTTTCAATTTCGGAGGAAAAATAATTTATAGGAGCTTCAATATTAATTCTGTCTTTAATATATTCATTATTTTTTTGTAAAAGTAATAAATAAGCTTTCCAAAGTTCCGCTGTTGTCTTGATATCTAAATTTGTAACTATTTCCCCAATTGAAACAAATATTTCCGCGACTAAAATATTTATAAATATTAGAATTATATATAATTAAAATTAATAATTACCTTTTACTAAAAACTGTACAGTATTTTCTTGCGTAAAGTCGAAAATTAAAATATTATTCAATAAATTAGAAAACGCACCCTGTAATTCATTTGTTTTCTTAAACAAGTCAGTTAACAAGTAACTTACAGACGCGAAGTGACTTCCGTATAAAATGTCGCTAAAATGTGTTTTAATTAATGTAAATTGAAGTGTTTTATATCAAATATTATTTATTACCTTTCTTTGCAATGTTTAAAAGCTTGTAAAAGTATTTCGCTAACAACTAAAGGCAAACTTTGCACTTGCGAATAAGTAACATTTTTGCTAATATACTTTACAGCCAACAATGCAAAATTTAACAATCCAATATATCTCTAAATTTAGAAAATTAGTTTTTCACTTAATAAAAAGTAAATTTAAAGTGTCTTACCTTTATAAGTTGTTTAATATCTTCAAATATGTCACTAATGTTTTGTGTATTTTTGAGGTGCAACAATATTTGATCGACTGTCTAAAAATTATTTAATTTTGTGAATAAAGTGTGTAAAGTGTATTGAAAACTAAATTACTTCAACGCAAGCTTGTTTTAATTTAGGAATTTCGTCTTTAAATACATTTTCTTCGACGTCAACAAACGAAACAGTGCACAAAACGTCTTCGAAAATTATGCGCAAGTTTTCATAATTATTATTAATTGTTGTGTTGCTATTATCGAAAATATCACTGGTTGAGAACATATCGCTAATTGAATTGTCCATTTTTGGAATTTAAATGGATAAACTTTAATCGATCATGTACAAAACTAACCTAACTTTTTGTAAACAACTGTCGAGTATGACAACGGAGGAATTTGGCGGGTTTGAAACAAAAAAACCGTTATTATGATTTAAAATTAAATAATATCTGTTGAAATCGTGAAAATTATATATATATATATATATATATATATATATATATATATATATATATATATATATATATATATATATATATATATATATATATTTGTATTAAAAGGACAATGGAAAATACATCACAATATTAATCGGTAATGAAAAATAATACAACAGTCTCCCTTAACCTGACTAGACAAAATAAATATTGTTAAATAAATGAAAATGAATACATTGTTATGCATGCAACAAAAAATACATATAATGATGTATTTAAAAAAATCAAACAGAAATATTTGCACCAGAGTAATATTTTTATTTTTGATTTAAAGCAAATTGCACATATTAAAATTTGTCGGAAGAGTATTGAAATGCGATGTAATAGTAACTCCATTCGCGATAGCGAGAGAAATTGGAACTAATTCTTGAACAGATATAAGCCATTCTTTTGTTTTGGCGCCAAAATGACTTTATTTTAACGCGTTTTTTTAAGGTATCTCGAGTAATATTAATGATAGAGCAAAACCGTTTGCACTTTCCACAGTCAACTTTTCGAAAAAAGTTTTATAGTCACCATAGGAATTTTCGATCTTCTTTTGTTTTTGAGCTACAGGCAAAAACTAGTTTTCCGCTCACTTTGAAAATATCTTATTTATTATGATAGAAAAAAAATGTTTTAACAATTTTTTTAGATAGAACAAAATGGCGTAGAGACACGAGATATTTTCAAAATTAACGAAAATTATCTCAGAAAGTGAATCGTGCATATTAATGTTTTTTTTTAATCTAAAATCGACGAGATTCAGCGTTTTTTAAAAAAATCGTTGAGTTCGCAGTTTTTTTATTCCCTTAAAAATCTCTATTGCTATTTAATTTGTTTGTGATGACGTCATAACTTAAAAACAAATGAAAGACGGAAGGTGAATCGTACATGTTAATGTTTTTTTAAAAACTAAAATCGACGTGTTTTAGCGTTTAAAAAAATCGTTGAGTTCGCTGTTTTTTTATTCCCTTAAATATCTCTATTATTATTTTATGTTTTTGATGACGTCATAACTTAAAATCAAATGAAAATCTGAAAGTGAATCGCACATATATCGTTAATATTACCAAAGATACCTTAAAATAAACATCGAAAATGACACACCTGTACAGTTATCGTAGAGTATCAAATAAAAATATAAAATTTAATTAGTTTTTCAAACATTCGTTTGTAAATAACAATTAGACAATTATTTATTCATTAGCCATTGGAAATATGTACAGAACTTTTAAAAATTTGATCATAGAAATGAATGAATATAATCAATTAAATTTTCTTGAGGTTGAGTCTTGTTTTCAGGAAAATAAACGATTAGTTTTTCATAAAGTTTCGCACGTTTAAAATGAACAGTTTCGGTGCAATCTACCAGACGTTCATCATAAATATTTTGGAAGTTAAATTCTTTTTTTGAGCCGCTTGCTTCATTATTTTGACTTTCTTTAAACAAAACTGACGCTAGAAGATGGAACTAAAATAAAAATATTATTATATGTATTATTTTTACTATAAATATTAACATACCTCATTAAGTTGAGTCGGGTCTTGATGCTCAACAATTTCCGATAATTTAGTCCTTAAATACATCAAAGCTGCAACTGTATCACTTTTCGCTAGCTCTTCAAAATGTTGTTTCCGAATTAAAAATTTACATCTTTGCAGTATTTGCGTCTCTGTCGGTTTGCAAATTCTCAACTTCCAAAAATCATCCAGTCGCAGCTTTGGGGATATTTGTCGTCCAGGATTACCCCCGAATAAATAATGAGTTTTTGTCAAATGGTCGTAAACGAGTTGATGAGCAAATCTCGGACAGGGCTCAACATTTCGCGAATATGTTTCGCTAGGGTTTTCGTTGTTGTAAATACATATCCATTTGTTTTCACGAATTTTGAAAACCCAGACTGAATTTTGGACGTTGTCTTCGCGTTTTTCTTTTTCTTTACTCAGGCCCTGGAATGGTTTAATTATAGAAAATAATATAAAAATATTGGAAACTTACGGAAAGGACAAATATTTCGTCGGTTTCAGGATCGATTGTAGCTCTTTGAGTAAATCCAGGTGTCGGAAAATTTCCAGACTCAGATTCTGAGCCTTTGTATATTTGTTCGACTGTGTGATTGTCCACGTGATATGTTAGGAAGTCATTCAGATATTCTTTGTTTCGTTGACCCGCAAATATGTATAATTTTCTTGTCATCTAAAAAATATTTATATATATACAGGAGTCCAGACGAGCGTCCGCTATGGTTATTTTAAAAACTAATCAATATTATTTTACGAAATTTGGTATATAGGGGTTTTCCGACATGCCCATTTCAGCTAAAATATTTTCAAAAGAGTAGCACTTCCGGTTTAACCGGAAGTAGACCCAAACTTTCTTATTTTAAATGTAATGCTATATTTTTTATTGTACCATTGAATTCAGCATACATATATATATATATATATATATATATATATATATATATATATATATATATATATATATATATATATATATATATATATATATAGGGGTACGAGCTTCCGCTATCATTATTTTAAAAACTATTCATTATTATTATACGAAATTTGGTTCCGGTTAAACCGGAAGTGCTACTGCTTTAAAAATATTTTAGCTGAAACGGGCATGTCGGAAAACCGCTTGATACCAAATTTCGTAAAATAATATTGAATAGTTTTTAAAATAACTATGGGGAAAGCTCGCCTGGGACTCCTGTATATATATATATATAAAACTTATTTTCAAAACGAGGAAAATGAAATCATTTCTATTGTAGTTGAGGACAACAATGTAATAGTTGATTACAACAATGTAGTTTGACGAGAACGAAATTTAAGATTTCTTTAAGGTTTAAACATGAAGAATCTATGACAGATGTTTTCGCTTTTGTTTAAATTTTTGTTCTATGGCATCAATGACTTTTGCAAAAATTATTGTTTTCGACTATTTTTACGGTTCCGGAAATTGAAAAATTATAAACAATAGCATATTCGGATTCAATATTTTTTTATGCAACAAAAAGCTCATTACAATTTTGCTCTAAAATAATTAGGGGAGCAAATAACTGCACATTTAGATTTTATCATTGAAATCCCTATGCTGCGTCGTTCAAGTCACCACCCTGTATATATATATATATATATATAATTCTCAAACGATTTAAATGCATAAAACAAAAGCCAATTAACGTGACAGAAATTTGAGACATGTAGTCCTTAATTAGACCTCTCATTTGATACCAAATACGACATATTTCCAACATTTTTATGCACAAAACAAAAGCCGACTGAGATGTCTAATTGTTAACATCACAACTCTATGCGAAAAACAAAAGCCGATCGGGTTGATGCCTTAATTTTGAAAGTTCTATAGTTTAGCCATGCAAAAAACTTTTCATTTGATACCAAACAGAATATATTTCTGACAAATTTATACGAAAAACAAGAAGATATTTCTACTTACTGGATGAAATAACATAGAATGCCCAACTCTAGAAAGAATAGAAGGTGTAGAAACCATTTGGTACCCAATATCTATTAGACATTGTCGCCAAGAACTACTAGTAACATTATAGCAATATAATCCGGAATATAGTATTCCATTTGGATTAGTTTCGTCAACATCACTAAAAATATTAACCTTTAATAATTATTTATATTTAAATATAAAATTTAATTCTTACTGTTCTGGCAAAGACAATATTCGGCCTCCGAAAACATATAAAGTACGTTCATCTACGTCCATGCACATCTGATGATCGAAAATTAAAAACGGACCACCACCTAATCTAGTATCTTTTGCTATTAATACCCATTTTCTAGATTCGATGTCGTACATATAAAAATCGCTCTAAAATATATTTTATATATTTTAATGTTTAAACATTAAATATTTCAAATTTTACTTGAAGACTTTCGAGGCTCCTGTATTGAACATCTAAATACCTCCCCAACATAAAAATTTGTTTCCGTTTAGTGTCTAAAACCATTTTATGGCACGATCTAGGCGATGGGCCCTCTTCCAGCGAAGCGTCAGGACATAATAGGGTCCATTTGTTCGTGTTAATATCATAGGACCATAAATCATTTAAATCTTTATTGCCGTCCCAACCTCCAAATAAATAAATAGTGTTTGCGTATGGGTCTATGCACATTTGGTGGCCGCCTCGCATTCCTGGACGAATTTGAGTGTCGTCGTTTACTTCGATTTGTTCCCAAACTGGGTGGTATTCTTTCTTTTTTATGTAATTGGAAAATAGGCCCACTACAAATTATATATTAGGCAAAATATTTCAATAAAATCAACCGATTTAAGTTTTTGAAAATACACATTAATATGTGCGATTCACCTTCCGACTTTCATTTGTTTTTAGATATCTAGATTTCATTTTATTTTTTTTAAATATTTACTGTTGTTATTATGGTAGTTATAACTTATAAAACATGATAAACGAAAAATTCTAAACTGAAAAATGAAATCTAGGGATCTTAATCATTCATTATTATTGTTACTTATTTATTTGCATGATCATAAATGGAAGAAAAATGACTATCGGATTCCACTACTAAAAACCTCTATTGCTATTTAATTTTTTTCTAATGACGTCATAATTTAAAAACAAATGAAAGTCGGAAGGTGAATCGCACATATTAATGTATATTTTAAAAAACTAAAATCGAAGTGTTTTACGGTTTTTTAAAAACCGTTGAGTTTGCAGTTTTTTATTATTCCATTAAAAATCTTTATTGCAATTTTATTTTTTGTGATAACGTCATAACTTAAAAACAAATGAAAGTCGGAAGGTGAATCGTACATATTAATGCATATTTTTAAAAACTCAAATCGACGTGTTTTAGCATTTTTAAAAATAACCGTTGAGTTCGCTGTTTTTTTTTATTATTCCCTTAAAAATCTCTATTACTATTTAATTTGTTTGAGATGACGTCATAACTTAAAAACAAATGAAAGTCGGAAGGTGAATCGTACGTATTAATGTGTATTTTTAAATACTAAAATCGACGTCTTTTAGCATTTAACAAAAACTGTCGAGTTCGCTGTTTTTTTATTTCATTAATAATCTCTTTTGCCATTTAAATTTTTTGAGATGACGTCATAACTTAAAAACTAATGAAAGTCGGAAGGTGAATCGCACATATTAATGTATACTTTTAAAAACTAAAATCGACCCTGTATATAATATGTGATAACTTACTGCTTACGATGTTTTCCAAAAACTTTTCGGCTTTCTCAAAATTGCCGTTTTCAACTAAAATATCATGAAAATCAGTTAGTAATGGATCTTCTAAACTAACACTATGATCTTGCTGGATTGCACGGAAAGAATTTATCTTATTACGTTGTCGAAAATGTTTTAAACAAAGCCTAGCAAGCATTTGTTCCTTATACTACAAAAGAAGTTATTTAAAATAGAGTTAAGAGATAAAATGCACAAAAAGATACCATCTCACAATATCTTAAATTCCAGTCGATAATAGTGGGATCTTCAATTCCTTGTAATTCTATAAACCAAATAGCAAAATTGACTGATACTCCCCACGCTAGTAAAGGCACTATTTTAATGTAACGTATAGGAATCATTCCAACGCCTAAATTGTGACGCAGTTCAAAAGTCTCGTTATTACTATCATTTTTTAGTCCTCTGAAAAATTGGATGGGATTAAAACAAATTTTAGATATAAACAAAATAGAAAACATACCCTTCTAATAGTTCTATTTGATGGTCAGGATCCAGTCCGCCAAATATTCTAAACTTTTTGATGTTACATATATGAGGTTGTTCATGTTTTCCAAACGTAATTGTTTTAACTATTGCGGTATTAACTAATTTTAGTGTTAAATACTGATCTGGAATGTTTTCTGAACACCATCTAGAAGTTAAATCAGTGCTATTGTCTACCTTTACATTTCTGGAAATACGAATACATATTATATAATTAATATTCAACAAGAATAAATTAAAACTTATGCATTTTACTGTATTGAATTATACTTACTCGGGTACGTATACGGACGAAAAACTCGAACATTTGTAAATATTATATTCAAGTTTTTTCATTTTTAACAAATTTTGAAATTCACATTAATTTTAGGTTAAGTACTTGTCACGACGGTCACGACGAGTATGGTGGTGTTTTTCATGTAAATGCGCGAACTGAATAGACCATTTCAGAAATTCAAAGCGCATGCGCCAAGTGTTAGACTGCGACAAAAAGTTAGTGCCGATTGCCGTACACCCGTCCTTGTTTATATGACAGTTCTGTCAATTTTACAGTTTTGTTAGTTTCGTTTTTCTAATAATTATAACGGATATTACACTTCTGGTCCACAAAATCTTGTCATTTGAAATGTTTTGTCTGGTTTAGAAAATAAAAAGTTAGGTTAGGTATAGTAATACACTTTTTATAATTGATTGATGAAATGACTTCATTTTTTCACATAGTAAAATAAGTTTTGTTTGTAAAATAAGAATTGAAATCATATCTTATACTCAAATTCATATTAACAACTTCTGTGTAGTTCTAAAGTTTAAAACAGAACACCGGAGTCGCCTATAAATTTGAAATGCCGCCATTTAACGGCACTAACTTTTTAGTTCAAAAAGTAAATGTAGTGGTCGCTTAAATTTCTGAAATGGTCTATAACGGCGTAAAATATCAACCCATTTTTAATTTGAGTCTTTAATCAGTAGAGTAGATAATACAAAAAATAACGTCATTTCTCTTAAAATTATTCGAATTATTAGTATTTCAAATCTCCCACGATCATTTCCAAGAGCAACAGGAAGAAGATGAAAGTATTTGACAACTAAAAGAGACTGATGAAGTGATGATGCTGAGATTGAAACTTATTTATTATATATTTATTATTATTTTATAAGGTAATGCAAAACAAATGAACTGTTGTTTGTTGTTTACATGCCATTAGCTGCTTGATTGTTATGTTTGCAGTTAGGTTACTTTGCTTATTTTTGTTGTGCTTAAATATGTATGTGCAATAAAGGCATTATTTAATTTATTTCGATTTTTTATTCATTAATATTTACAACAACAAAACTTACAGAATATTCGCCAAGAAAATGTCTTCGAAAAGTGAACTTAAAAAGCTTTCGGAAGAAAGTTTAACCCGACAACCAGAAGAAGTGTTCGATATAATCTGTAAGCTAGGAGAAGGTTCCTATGGAAGTGTTTACAAAGCACTTCATAAAGATTCTGGGCAAGTTTTGGCCATAAAACAAGTTCCAGTCGATACAGACTTGCAAGAAATCATCAAAGAGATCTCGATAATGCAACAATGTGATAGTCCATACATCGTAAAATACTACGGAAGTTATTTTAAAAACACAGATTTATGGATTGTTATGGAATATTGTGGCGCTGGATCAGTCTCAGATATGATGCGACTGAGAAAGAAAACACTTTCAGAGGATGAAATTGCGACGATATTATCAGATACATTAAAAGGTCTTGAGTATTTACATTTACGGCGAAAAATCCATCGAGATATAAAAGCGGGAAATATTTTATTAAATTCTGAAGGACATGCAAAATTAGCAGATTTTGGAGTGGCCGGGCAATTAACTGATACGATGGCAAAACGTAACACAGTAATCGGGACGCCATTTTGGATGGCGCCGGAAGTTATCCAAGAAATTGGATACGATTGTGTGGCAGATATTTGGAGTTTAGGAATAACTGCCTTGGAAATGGCCGAAGGAAAACCTCCTTATGGAGATATTCATCCAATGAGAGCCATTTTTATGATCCCTACAAAACCACCGCCATCTTTTCGCGAACCAGACCGATGGACCCCCGAATTTATCGACTTTGTAAGTGTTTGTCTTGTAAAAAATCCCGAAGAAAGAGCAACCGCTACCGATTTATTAAAACATGTATTTATTGGAAACGCAAAACAACCTAATATACTTAGTCAAATGATAACAGAAGCTCAAGAAATCAGAGAAAAACAACGATATCGTAATACTACTTACACATCATCTGGGATGAAACCATTTACGCAAAATGATAACGAAACCCAATACAGTAACAACACCATGATACATTACCCTCAAAACTGTGATACATTAGTTCCTGGTAAAGAATTTGCAAATGAAGAAACTTCTCATTCGCGAAATAATACCATGATTGAACTCCAATCCGAATTTGGTACAATGATATATTTAAAAAAATCAAACAGAAATATTTGCACCAGAGTAATATTTTTATTTTTGATTTAAAGCAAATTGCACATATTAAAATTTGTCGGAAGAGTATTGAAATGCGATGTAATAGTAACTCCATTCGCGATAGCGAGAGAAATTGGAACTAATTCTTGAACAGATATAAGCTATTCTTTTGTTTTGGCGCCAAAATGACTTTATTTTAACGCGTTTTTTTAAGGTATCTCGAGTAATATTAATGATAGAGCAAAACCGTTTGCACTTTCCACAGTCAACTTTTCGAAAAAAGTTTTATAGTCACCATAGGAATTTTCGATCTTCTTTTGTTTTTGAGCTACAGGCAAAAACTAGTTTTCCGCTCACTTTGAAAATATCTTATTTATTATGATAGAAAAAAAATGTTTTAACAATTTTTTTAGATAGAACAAAATGGCGTAGAGACACGAGATATTTTCAAAATTAACGAAAACGAGTTTTTGTCTGTATCTCAGAAAGTGAATCGTGCATATTAATGTTTTTTTTTAAACTAAAATCGACGAGATTCAGCGTTTTTTAAAAAAATCGTTGAGTTCGCAGTTTTTTTATTCCCTTAAAAATCTCTATTGCTATTTAATTTGTTTGTGATGACGTCATAACTTAAAAACAAATGAAAGACGGAAGGTGAATCGTACATGTTAATGTTTTTTTAAAAACTAAAATCGACGTGTTTTAGCGTTTAAAAAAATCGTTGAGTTCGCTGTTTTTTTATTCCCTTAAATATCTCTATTATTATTTTATGTTTTTGATGACGTCATAACTTAAAAACAAATGAAAATCTGAAAGTGAATCGCACATATATCGTTAATATTACCAAAGATACCTTAAAATAAACATCGAAAATGACACACCTGTACAGTTATCGTAGAGTATCAAATAAAAATATAAAATTTAATTAGTTTTTCAAACATTCGTTTGTAAATAACAATTAGACAATTATTTATTCATTAGCCATTGGAAATATGTACAGAACTTTTAAAAATTTGATCATAGAAATGAATGAATATAATCAATTAAATTTTCTTGAGGTTGAGTCATGTTTTCAGGAAAATAAACGATTAGTTTTTCATAAAGTTGCTCACGTTTAAAATGAACAGTTTCGGTGCAATCTACCAGACGTTCATCATCAATATTTGGGAAGTTAAATTCTTTTTTTGAGCCGCTTGCTTCATTATTTTGACTTTCTTTAAACAAAACTGACGCTGGAAGATGGAACTGAAATAAAAATATTATTATATGTATTATTTTTACTATAAATATTAACATACCTCATTAAGTTGAGTCGGGTCTTGATGCTCAACAATTTCCGATAATTTAGTCCTTAAATACATCAAAGCTGCAACTGTATCACTTTTCGCTAGCTCTTCAAAATGTTGTTTCCGAATTAAAAATTTACATCTTTGCAGTATTTGCGTCTCTGTCGGTTTGCAAATTCTCAACTTCCAAAAATCATCCAGTCGCAGCTTTGGGGATATTTGTCGTCCAGGATTACCCCCGAATAAATAATGAGTTTTTGTCAAATGGTCGTAAACGAGTTGATGAGCAAATCTCGGACAGGGCTCAACATTTCGCGAATATGTTTCGCTAGGGTTTTCGTTGTTGTAAATACATATCCATTTGTTTTCACGAATTTTGAAAACCCAGACTGAATTTTGGACGTTGTCTTCGCGTTTTTCTTTTTCTTTACTCAGGCCCTGGAATGGTTTAATTATAGAAAATAATATAAAAATATTGGAAACTTACGGAAAGGACAAATATTTCGTCGGTTTCAGGATCGATTGTAGCTCTTTGAGTAAATCCAGGTGTCGGAAAATTTCCAGACTCAGATTCTGAGCCTTTGTATATTTGTTCGACTGTGTGATTGTCCACGTGATATGTTAGGAAGTCATTCAGATATTCTTTGTTTCGTTGACCCGCAAATATGTATAATTTTCTTGTCATCTAAAAAATATTTATATATATACAGGAGTCCAGACGAGCGTCCGCTATGGTTATTTTAAAAACTAATCAATATTATTTTACGAAATTTGGTATATAGGGGTTTTCCGACATGCCCATTTCAGCTAAAATATTTTCAAAAGAGTAGCACTTCCGGTTTAACCGGAAGTAGACCCAAACTTTCTTATTTTAAATGTAATGCTATATTTTTTATTGTACCATTGAATTCAGCATACATATATATATATATATATATATATATATATATATATATATATATATATATATATATATATATATATATAGGGGTACGAGCTTCCGCTATCATTATTTTAAAAACTATTCATTATTATTATACGAAATTTGGTTCCGGTTAAACCGGAAGTGCTACTGCTTTAAAAATATTTTAGCTGAAACGGGCATGTCGGAAAACCGCTTGATACCAAATTTCGTAAAATAATATTGAATAGTTTTTAAAATAACTATGGGGAAAGCTCGCCTGGGACTCCTGTATATATATATATATAAAACTTATTTTCAAAACGAGGAAAATGAAATCATTTCTATTGTAGTTGAGGACAACAATGTAATAGTTGATTACAACAATGTAGTTTGACGAGAACGAAATTTAAGATTTCTTTAAGGTTTAAACATGAAGAATCTATGACAGATGTTTTCGCTTTTGTTTAAATTTTTGTTCTATGGCATCAATGACTTTTGCAAAAATTATTGTTTTCGACTATTTTTACGGTTCCGGAAATTGAAAAATTATAAACAATAGCATATTCGGATTCAATATTTTTTTATGCAACAAAAAGCTCATTACAATTTTGCTCTAAAATAATTAGGGGAGCAAATAACTGCACATTTAGATTTTATCATTGAAATCCCTATGCTGCGTCGTTCAAGTCACCACCCTGTATATATATATATATATATATATATATATATATATATATATATATATATATATATATATATATATATATATATATATATATATATATTCTCAAACGATTTAAATGCATAAAACAAAAGCCAATTAACGTGACAGAAATTTGAGACATGTAGTCCTTAATTAGACCTCTCATTTGATACCAAATACGACATATTTCCAACATTTTTATGCACAAAACAAAAGCCGACTGAGATGTCTAATTGTTAACATCACAACTCTATGCGAAAAACAAAAGCCGATCGGGTTGATGCCTTAATTTTGAAAGTTCTATAGTTTAGCCATGCAAAAAACTTTTCATTTGATACCAAACAGAATATATTTCTGACAAATTTATACGAAAAACAAGAAGATATTTCTACTTACTGGATGAAATAACATAGAATGCCCAACTCTAGAAAGAATAGAAGGTGTAGAAACCATTTGGTACCCAATATCTATTAGACATTGTCGCCAAGAACTACTAGTAACATTATAGCAATATAATCCGGAATATAGTATTCCATTTGGATTAGTTTCGTCAACATCACTAAAAATATTAACCTTTAATAATTATTTATATTTAAATATAAAATTTAATTCTTACTGTTCTGGCAAAGACAATATTCGGCCTCCGAAAACATATAAAGTACGTTCATCTACGTCCATGCACATCTGATGATCGAAAATTAAAAACGGACCACCACCTAATCTAGTATCTTTTGCTATTAATACCCATTTTCTAGATTCGATGTCGTACATATAAAAATCGCTCTAAAATATATTTTATATATTTTAATGTTTAAACATTAAATATTTCAAATTTTACTTGAAGACTTTCGAGGCTCCTGTATTGAACATCTAAATACCTCCCCAACATAAAAATTTGTTTCCGTTTAGTGTCTAAAACCATTTTATGGCACGATCTAGGCGATGGGCCCTCTTCCAGCGAAGCGTCAGGACATAATAGGGTCCATTTGTTCGTGTTAATATCATAGGACCATAAATCATTTAAATCTTTATTGCCGTCCCAACCTCCAAATAAATAAATAGTGTTTGCGTATGGGTCTATGCACATTTGGTGGCCGCCTCGCATTCCTGGACGAATTTGAGTGTCGTCGTTTACTTCGATTTGTTCCCAAACTGGGTGGTATTCTTTCTTTTTTATGTAATTGGAAAATAGGCCCACTACAAATTATATATTAGGCAAAATATTTCAATAAAATCAACCGATTTAAGTTTTTGAAAATACACATTAATATGTGCGATTCACCTTCCGACTTTCATTTGTTTTTAGATATCTAGATTTCATTTTATTTTTTTTAAATATTTACTGTTGTTATTATGGTAGTTATAACTTATAAAACATGATAAACGAAAAATTCTAAACTGAAAAATGAAATCTAGGGATCTTAATCATTCATTATTATTGTTACTTATTTATTTGCATGATCATAAATGGAAGAAAAATGACTATCGGATTCCACTACTAAAAACCTCTATTGCTATTTAATTTTTTTCTAATGACGTCATAATTTAAAAACAAATGAAAGTCGGAAGGTGAATCGCACATATTAATGTATATTTTAAAAAACTAAAATCGAAGTGTTTTACGGTTTTTTAAAAACCGTTGAGTTTGCAGTTTTTTATTATTCCATTAAAAATCTTTATTGCAATTTTATTTTTTGTGATAACGTCATAACTTAAAAACAAATGAAAGTCGGAAGGTGAATCGTACATATTAATGCGTATTTTTAAAAACTCAAATCGACGTGTTTTAGCATTTTTAAAAATAACCGTTGAGTTCGCTGTTTTTTTTTTATTATTCCCTTAAAAATCTCTATTACTATTTAATTTGTTTGAGATGACGTCATAACTTAAAAACAAATGAAAGTCGGAAGATGAATCGTACGTATTAATGTGTATTTTTAAATACTAAAATCGACGTCTTTTAGCATTTAACAAAAACTGTCGAGTTCGCTATTTTTTTATTTCATTAATAATCTCTTTTGCCATTTAAATTTTTTGAGATGACGTCATAACTTAAAAACTAATGAAAGTCGGAAGGTGAATCGCACATATTAATGTATACTTTTAAAAACTAAAATCGACCCTGTATATAATTTGTGATAACTTACTGCTTACGATGTTTTCCAAAAACTTTTCGGCTTTCTCAAAATTGCCGTTTTCAACTAAAATATCATGAAAATCAATTAGTAATGGATCTTCTAATCGAATACTAAGTTCTTGCTGGAGTGCACGGAAAGAATTTATCTTATTACGTTGTCGAAAATGTTTTAAACAAAGCCTAGCAAGCATTTGTTCCTTACACTACAAAAGAAGTTATTTAAAATAGAGTTAAGAGATAAAATGCACAAAAAAATACCCTCTCATAATATCTTAAATTCCAGTCGATAATAGTGGGATCTTCAATTCCTTGTAATTCTATAAACCAAATAGTAAAATTAAAATTGACTGTTACTCCCCAGGTTAGTAAAGGCACTATTTTAATATAACGTATAGGAATCATTCCAACGCCTAAATTGTGACGCAGTTCAAAAGTCTCGTTATTACTATCATTTTTTAGTCCTCTGAAAAATTGGATGGGATTAAAACAAATTTTAGATATAAACAAAATAGAAAACATACCCTTCTAATAATAGTTCTATTTGATGGTCAGGATCCAGTCCGCCAAATATTCTAAACTTTTTGATGTTACATATATGAGGTTGTTCATATTTTCCAAACGTAATTGTTTTAACTATTGCGGTATTAACTAATTTTAGTGTTAAATACTGATCTGGAATGTTTTCTGAACACCATCTAGAAGTTAAATCAGTGCTATTGTCTACCTTTACATTTCTGGAAATACGAATACATATTATATAATTAATATTCAACAAGAATAAATTAAAACTTATGCATTTTACTGTATTGAATTATACTTACTCGGGTACGTATACGGACGAAAAACTCGAACATTTGTAAATATTATATTCAAGTTTTTTCATTTTTAACAAATTTTGAAATTCACATTAATTTTAGGTGAAGTACTTGTCACGACGGTCACGACGAGTATGGTGGTGTTTTTCATGTAAATGCGCGAACTGAATAACGGCGTAAAATATCAACCCATTTTTAATTTTTCTGTGTCATTATTTTCAACTTGATCTTTGAGTCTTTAATCAGTAGATAATACAAAAAATAACGTCATTTCTCTTAAAATTATTCGAATTATTAGTATTTCAAATCTCCCACGATCATTTCCAAGAGCAACAGGAAGAAGATGAAAGTATTTGACAACTAAAAGAGACTGATGAAGTGATGATGCTGAGATTGAAACTTATTTATTATATATTTATTATTATTTTATAAGGTAATGCAAAACAAATGAACTGTTGTTTGTTGTTTACATGCCATTAGCTGCTTGATTGTTATGTTTGCAGTTAGGTTACTTTGCTTATTTTTGTTGTGCTTAAATATGTATGTGCAATAAAGGCATTATTTAATTTATTTCGATTTTTTATTCATTAATATTTACAACAACAAAACTTACAGAATATTCGCCAAGAAAATGTCTTCGAAAAGTGAACTTAAAAAGCTTTCGGAAGAAAGTTTAACCCGACAACCAGAAGAAGTGTTCGATATAATCTGTAAGCTAGGAGAAGGTTCCTATGGAAGTGTTTACAAAGCACTTCATAAAGATTCTGGGCAAGTTTTGGCCATAAAACAAGTTCCAGTCGATACAGACTTGCAAGAAATCATCAAAGAGATCTCGATAATGCAACAATGTGATAGTCCATACATCGTAAAATACTACGGAAGTTATTTTAAAAACACAGATTTATGGATTGTTATGGAATATTGTGGCGCTGGATCAGTCTCAGATATGATGCGACTGAGAAAGAAAACACTTTCAGAGGATGAAATTGCGACGATATTATCAGATACATTAAAAGGTCTTGAGTATTTACATTTACGGCGAAAAATCCATCGAGATATAAAAGCGGGAAATATTTTATTAAATTCTGAAGGACATGCAAAATTAGCAGATTTTGGAGTGGCCGGGCAATTAACTGATACGATGGCAAAACGTAACACAGTAATCGGGACGCCATTTTGGATGGCGCCGGAAGTTATCCAAGAAATTGGATACGATTGTGTGGCAGATATTTGGAGTTTAGGAATAACTGCCTTGGAAATGGCCGAAGGAAAACCTCCTTATGGAGATATTCATCCAATGAGAGCCATTTTTATGATCCCTACAAAACCACCGCCATCTTTTCGCGAACCAGACCGATGGACCCCCGAATTTATCGACTTTGTAAGTGTTTGTCTTGTAAAAAATCCCGAAGAAAGAGCAACCGCTACCGATTTATTAAAACATGTATTTATTGGAAACGCAAAACAACCTAATATACTTAGTCAAATGATAACAGAAGCTCAAGAAATCAGAGAAAAACAACGATATCGTAATACTACTTACACATCATCTGGGATGAAACCATTTACGCAAAATGATAACGAAACCCAATACAGTAACAACACCATGATACATTACCCTCAAAACTGTGATACATTAGTTCCTGGTAAAGAATTTGCAAATGAAGAAACTTCTCATTCGCGAAATAATACCATGATTGAACTCCAATCCGAATTTGGTACAATGATATATTTAAAAAAATCAAACAGAAATATTTGCACCAGAGTAATATTTTTATTTTTGATTTAAAGCAAATTGCACATATTAAAATTTGTCGGAAGAGTATTGAAATGCGATGTAATAGTAACTCCATTCGCGATAGCGAGAGAAATTGGAACTAATTCTTGAACAGATATAAGCTATTCTTTTGTTTTGGCGCCAAAATGACTTTATTTTAACGCGTTTTTTTAAGGTATCTCGAGTAATATTAATGATAGAGCAAAACCGTTTGCACTTTCCACAGTCAACTTTTCGAAAAAAGTTTTATAGTCACCATAGGAATTTTCGATCTTCTTTTGTTTTTGAGCTACAGGCAAAAACTAGTTTTCCGCTCACTTTGAAAATATCTTATTTATTATGATAGAAAAAAAATGTTTTAACAATTTTTTTAGATAGAACAAAATGGCGTAGAGACACGAGATATTTTCAAAATTAACGAAAACGAGTTTTTGTCTGTATCTCAGAAAGTGAATCGTGCATATTAATGTTTTTTTTTAAACTAAAATCGACGAGATTCAGCGTTTTTTAAAAAAATCGTTGAGTTCGCAGTTTTTTTATTCCCTTAAAAATCTCTATTGCTATTTAATTTGTTTGTGATGACGTCATAACTTAAAAACAAATGAAAGACGGAAGGTGAATCGTACATGTTAATGTTTTTTTAAAAACTAAAATCGACGTGTTTTAGCGTTTAAAAAAATCGTTGAGTTCGCTGTTTTTTTATTCCCTTAAATATCTCTATTATTATTTTATGTTTTTGATGACGTCATAACTTAAAAACAAATGAAAATCTGAAAGTGAATCGCACATATATCGTTAATATTACCAAAGATACCTTAAAATAAACATCGAAAATGACACACCTGTACAGTTATCGTAGAGTATCAAATAAAAATATAAAATTTAATTAGTTTTTCAAACATTCGTTTGTAAATAACAATTAGACAATTATTTATTCATTAGCCATTGGAAATATGTACAGAACTTTTAAAAATTTGATCATAGAAATGAATGAATATAATCAATTAAATTTTCTTGAGGTTGAGTCATGTTTTCAGGAAAATAAACGATTAGTTTTTCATAAAGTTGCTCACGTTTAAAATGAACAGTTTCGGTGCAATCTACCAGACGTTCATCATCAATATTTGGGAAGTTAAATTCTTTTTTTGAGCCGCTTGCTTCATTATTTTGACTTTCTTTAAACAAAACTGACGCTGGAAGATGGAACTGAAATAAAAATATTATTATATGTATTATTTTTACTATAAATATTAACATACCTCATTAAGTTGAGTCGGGTCTTGATGCTCAACAATTTCCGATAATTTAGTCCTTAAATACATCAAAGCTGCAACTGTATCACTTTTCGCTAGCTCTTCAAAATGTTGTTTCCGAATTAAAAATTTACATCTTTGCAGTATTTGCGTCTCTGTCGGTTTGCAAATTCTCAACTTCCAAAAATCATCCAGTCGCAGCTTTGGGGATATTTGTCGTCCAGGATTACCCCCGAATAAATAATGAGTTTTTGTCAAATGGTCGTAAACGAGTTGATGAGCAAATCTCGGACAGGGCTCAACATTTCGCGAATATGTTTCGCTAGGGTTTTCGTTGTTGTAAATACATATCCATTTGTTTTCACGAATTTTGAAAACCCAGACTGAATTTTGGACGTTGTCTTCGCGTTTTTCTTTTTCTTTACTCAGGCCCTGGAATGGTTTAATTATAGAAAATAATATAAAAATATTGGAAACTTACGGAAAGGACAAATATTTCGTCGGTTTCAGGATCGATTGTAGCTCTTTGAGTAAATCCAGGTGTCGGAAAATTTCCAGACTCAGATTCTGAGCCTTTGTATATTTGTTCGACTGTGTGATTGTCCACGTGATATGTTAGGAAGTCATTCAGATATTCTTTGTTTCGTTGACCCGCAAATATGTATAATTTTCTTGTCATCTAAAAAATATTTATATATATACAGGAGTCCAGACGAGCGTCCGCTATGGTTATTTTAAAAACTAATCAATATTATTTTACGAAATTTGGTATATAGGGGTTTTCCGACATGCCCATTTCAGCTAAAATATTTTCAAAAGAGTAGCACTTCCGGTTTAACCGGAAGTAGACCCAAACTTTCTTATTTTAAATGTAATGCTATATTTTTTATTGTACCATTGAATTCAGCATACATATATATATATATATATATATATATATATATATATATATATATATATATATATATATATATATAGGGGTACGAGCTTCCGCTATCATTATTTTAAAAACTATTCATTATTATTATACGAAATTTGGTTCCGGTTAAACCGGAAGTGCTACTGCTTTAAAAATATTTTAGCTGAAACGGGCATGTCGGAAAACCGCTTGATACCAAATTTCGTAAAATAATATTGAATAGTTTTTAAAATAACTATGGGGAAAGCTCGCCTGGGACTCCTGTATATATATATATATAAAACTTATTTTCAAAACGAGGAAAATGAAATCATTTCTATTGTAGTTGAGGACAACAATGTAATAGTTGATTACAACAATGTAGTTTGACGAGAACGAAATTTAAGATTTCTTTAAGGTTTAAACATGAAGAATCTATGACAGATGTTTTCGCTTTTGTTTAAATTTTTGTTCTATGGCATCAATGACTTTTGCAAAAATTATTGTTTTCGACTATTTTTACGGTTCCGGAAATTGAAAAATTATAAACAATAGCATATTCGGATTCAATATTTTTTTATGCAACAAAAAGCTCATTACAATTTTGCTCTAAAATAATTAGGGGAGCAAATAACTGCACATTTAGATTTTATCATTGAAATCCCTATGCTGCGTCGTTCAAGTCACCACCCTGTATATATATATATATATATATATATATATATATATATATATATATATAATTCTCAAACGATTTAAATGCATAAAACAAAAGCCAATTAACGTGACAGAAATTTGAGACATGTAGTCCTTAATTAGACCTCTCATTTGATACCAAATACGACATATTTCCAACATTTTTATGCACAAAACAAAAGCCGACTGAGATGTCTAATTGTTAACATCACAACTCTATGCGAAAAACAAAAGCCGATCGGGTTGATGCCTTAATTTTGAAAGTTCTATAGTTTAGCCATGCAAAAAACTTTTCATTTGATACCAAACAGAATATATTTCTGACAAATTTATACGAAAAACAAGAAGATATTTCTACTTACTGGATGAAATAACATAGAATGCCCAACTCTAGAAAGAATAGAAGGTGTAGAAACCATTTGGTACCCAATATCTATTAGACATTGTCGCCAAGAACTACTAGTAACATTATAGCAATATAATCCGGAATATAGTATTCCATTTGGATTAGTTTCGTCAACATCACTAAAAATATTAACCTTTAATAATTATTTATATTTAAATATAAAATTTAATTCTTACTGTTCTGGCAAAGACAATATTCGGCCTCCGAAAACATATAAAGTACGTTCATCTACGTCCATGCACATCTGATGATCGAAAATTAAAAACGGACCACCACCTAATCTAGTATCTTTTGCTATTAATACCCATTTTCTAGATTCGATGTCGTACATATAAAAATCGCTCTAAAATATATTTTATATATTTTAATGTTTAAACATTAAATATTTCAAATTTTACTTGAAGACTTTCGAGGCTCCTGTATTGAACATCTAAATACCTCCCCAACATAAAAATTTGTTTCCGTTTAGTGTCTAAAACCATTTTATGGCACGATCTAGGCGATGGGCCCTCTTCCAGCGAAGCGTCAGGACATAATAGGGTCCATTTGTTCGTGTTAATATCATAGGACCATAAATCATTTAAATCTTTATTGCCGTCCCAACCTCCAAATAAATAAATAGTGTTTGCGTATGGGTCTATGCACATTTGGTGGCCGCCTCGCATTCCTGGACGAATTTGAGTGTCGTCGTTTACTTCGATTTGTTCCCAAACTGGGTGGTATTCTTTCTTTTTTATGTAATTGGAAAATAGGCCCACTACAAATTATATATTAGGCAAAATATTTCAATAAAATCAACCGATTTAAGTTTTTGAAAATACACATTAATATGTGCGATTCACCTTCCGACTTTCATTTGTTTTTAGATATCTAGATTTCATTTTATTTTTTTTAAATATTTACTGTTGTTATTATGGTAGTTATAACTTATAAAACATGATAAACGAAAAATTCTAAACTGAAAAATGAAATCTAGGGATCTTAATCATTCATTATTATTGTTACTTATTTATTTGCATGATCATAAATGGAAGAAAAATGACTATCGGATTCCACTACTAAAAACCTCTATTGCTATTTAATTTTTTTCTAATGACGTCATAATTTAAAAACAAATGAAAGTCGGAAGGTGAATCGCACATATTAATGTATATTTTAAAAAACTAAAATCGAAGTGTTTTACGGTTTTTTAAAAACCGTTGAGTTTGCAGTTTTTTATTATTCCATTAAAAATCTTTATTGCAATTTTATTTTTTGTGATAACGTCATAACTTAAAAACAAATGAAAGTCGGAAGGTGAATCGTACATATTAATGCGTATTTTTAAAAACTCAAATCGACGTGTTTTAGCATTTTTAAAAATAACCGTTGAGTTCGCTGTTTTTTTTTTATTATTCCCTTAAAAATCTCTATTACTATTTAATTTGTTTGAGATGACGTCATAACTTAAAAACAAATGAAAGTCGGAAGATGAATCGTACGTATTAATGTGTATTTTTAAATACTAAAATCGACGTCTTTTAGCATTTAACAAAAACTGTCGAGTTCGCTATTTTTTTATTTCATTAATAATCTCTTTTGCCATTTAAATTTTTTGAGATGACGTCATAACTTAAAAACTAATGAAAGTCGGAAGGTGAATCGCACATATTAATGTATACTTTTAAAAACTAAAATCGACCCTGTATATAATTTGTGATAACTTACTGCTTACGATGTTTTCCAAAAACTTTTCGGCTTTCTCAAAATTGCCGTTTTCAACTAAAATATCATGAAAATCAATTAGTAATGGATCTTCTAATCGAATACTAAGTTCTTGCTGGAGTGCACGGAAACCATTTATAAAATTACGTTGTCGAAAATGTTTTAAACAAAGCCTAGCAAGCATTTGTTCCTTACACTACAAAAGAAGTTATTTAAAATAGAGTTAAGAGATAAAATGCACAAAAAAATACCCTCTCATAATATCTTAAATTCCAGTCGATAATAGTGGGATCTTCAATTCCTTGTAATTCTATAAACCAAATAGTAAAATTAAAATTGACTGTTACTCCCCAGGTTAGTAAAGGCACTATTTTAATATAACGTATAGGAATCATTCCAACGCCTAAATTGTGACGCAGTTCAAAAGTCTCGTTATTACTATCATTTTTTAGTCCTCTGAAAAATTGGATGGGATTAAAACAAATTTTAGATATAAACAAAATAGAAAACATACCCTTCTAATAATAGTTCTATTTGATGGTCAGGATCCAGTCCGCCAAATATTCTAAACTTTTTGATGTTACATATATGAGGTTGTTCATATTTTCCAAACGTAATTGTTTTAACTATTGCGGTATTAACTAATTTTAGTGTTAAATACTGATCTGGAATGTTTTCTGAACACCATCTAGAAGTTAAATCAGTGCTATTGTCTACCTTTACATTTCTGGAAATACGAATACATATTATATAATTAATATTCAACAAGAATAAATTAAAACTTATGCATTTTACTGTATTGAATTATACTTACTCGGGTACGTATACGGACGAAAAACTCGAACATTTGTAAATATTATATTCAAGTTTTTTCATTTTTAACAAATTTTGAAATTCACATTAATTTTAGGTGAAGTACTTGTCACGACGGTCACGACGAGTATGGTGGTGTTTTTCATGTAAATGCGCGAACTGAATAACGGCGTAAAATATCAACCCATTTTTAATTTTTCTGTGTCATTATTTTCAACTTGATCTTTGAGTCTTTAATCAGTAGATAATACAAAAAATAACGTCATTTCTCTTAAAATTATTCGAATTATTAGTATTTCAAATCTCCCACGATCATTTCCAAGAGCAACAGGAAGAAGATGAAAGTATTTGACAACTAAAAGAGACTGATGAAGTGATGATGCTGAGATTGAAACTTATTTATTATATATTTATTATTATTTTATAAGGTAATGCAAAACAAATGAACTGTTGTTTGTTGTTTACATGCCATTAGCTGCTTGATTGTTATGTTTGCAGTTAGGTTACTTTGCTTATTTTTGTTGTGCTTAAATATGTATGTGCAATAAAGGCATTATTTAATTTATTTCGATTTTTTATTCATTAATATTTACAACAACAAAACTTACAGAATATTCGCCAAGAAAATGTCTTCGAAAAGTGAACTTAAAAAGCTTTCGGAAGAAAGTTTAACCCGACAACCAGAAGAAGTGTTCGATATAATCTGTAAGCTAGGAGAAGGTTCCTATGGAAGTGTTTACAAAGCACTTCATAAAGATTCTGGGCAAGTTTTGGCCATAAAACAAGTTCCAGTCGATACAGACTTGCAAGAAATCATCAAAGAGATCTCGATAATGCAACAATGTGATAGTCCATACATCGTAAAATACTACGGAAGTTATTTTAAAAACACAGATTTATGGATTGTTATGGAATATTGTGGCGCTGGATCAGTCTCAGATATGATGCGACTGAGAAAGAAAACACTTTCAGAGGATGAAATTGCGACGATATTATCAGATACATTAAAAGGTCTTGAGTATTTACATTTACGGCGAAAAATCCATCGAGATATAAAAGCGGGAAATATTTTATTAAATTCTGAAGGACATGCAAAATTAGCAGATTTTGGAGTGGCCGGGCAATTAACTGATACGATGGCAAAACGTAACACAGTAATCGGGACGCCATTTTGGATGGCGCCGGAAGTTATCCAAGAAATTGGATACGATTGTGTGGCAGATATTTGGAGTTTAGGAATAACTGCCTTGGAAATGGCCGAAGGAAAACCTCCTTATGGAGATATTCATCCAATGAGAGCCATTTTTATGATCCCTACAAAACCACCGCCATCTTTTCGCGAACCAGACCGATGGACCCCCGAATTTATCGACTTTGTAAGTGTTTGTCTTGTAAAAAATCCCGAAGAAAGAGCAACCGCTACCGATTTATTAAAACATGTATTTATTGGAAACGCAAAACAACCTAATATACTTAGTCAAATGATAACAGAAGCTCAAGAAATCAGAGAAAAACAACGATATCGTAATACTACTTACACATCATCTGGGATGAAACCATTTACGCAAAATGATAACGAAACCCAATACAGTAACAACACCATGATACATTACCCTCAAAACTGTGATACATTAGTTCCTGGTAAAGAATTTGCAAATGAAGAAACTTCTCATTCGCGAAATAATACCATGATTGAACTCCAATCCGAATTTGGTACAATGATAATTAACAGTGATAGCGAAGAAGCGACGCTTAAAAAACCCACCGAAATTGGGGAAACCAGCAAAAAATACCGCCCATTATTTCTCGATCACTTCGATAAAAAAGAAGCTGGTGTTCAAAAACCAACAACTTTAGACGAACAAAACACTTCTTTCAAAACAACTGATGTAACAAATGAACAACCGATATATCAAAATCAATTTCAGTTGCAATTAAATCAAGTATCAAAAGATGTTGAAAAGATCTCATTTTACGAGAAAGATCCGCAAATTTTGCAGTATCAACAGCAGCATTTTATCACGGGAGATTTTGAATTTTTAAAATTTCTAAGCTTTGAACAATTACAACAACGGATGGCAAATGTAGATATAGAAATGGAAAGAGAAATTGATGAATTACGAAGAAGGTATCATACTAAACGACAACCAATTATTGATGCGCTTAATAAAAAACGAGGAAGGCAGCAGAATTTTTAAATACTTAAATTGTGACTTAAAACTTTTTTGTGTTATATTTTTATACTATACTAATATTAAATAAATTATTTACACATTTTAATTCATATATGTTTATTTATTTTCCATACAACTTAAAATTCAGTTAAACAATTAATGTTTTGAATTAGATTGAACCCACATCGGAACAGCAACAGCACCTTTTTCTACTTTGTGAATTGTTATATACTCGTCAGTAACTTGGTCGATATTATAAAAACGTTCTAAATCATGTATAGCTTTATCTTCCATCTGAAATAAATACAGAGAATAAATGCGCAATCATAGATAAAATCCCCTCTAGTGGTGCAAATCGGTACTACGGAAAACAGTTGAACAAGCGCCATATTGAATAAGTAACAACTGAGTGATAGTGTAGTAAATTAAATATTTAAACTTATCGCCTTCATACAAATAAGTTTTTAAGTTTGTATACACAGTCAACGAAACATAATGACCAATGTGACTGTGGTATGTTTGTATGGCGGCCATCTTGTTTCGAAAATCAGCGCCACCTACGTTAATTTAGATTGCCAATATCTTATATATAAACTAGAAACAAACAGACGCCAAATTTTTTAGAGATGTTCTTTCAGCTTTACATGTCTTAAAAGTTATTAAATTTCGAAATATTGCATAGTTTTCTTTTCCTTGTTTCCTGTAAATTTCAGCGGATAATCTTAAAGTCTAAGATTTGGGAATGAGATAATTTATAATTAAAAACCCGTAGAATACGAATTTCGTGTTAATTTGAAGATAATTTAAACTGTTGAGCAGTTATAAAGAAAATAAAATGTATTGTTTCCCGCAAATTTTTCCAAAATTTCGATCCAATTTTCCGCAATCTTTAAGGCTTTTTTGACACTTTTAAAATACTAATATGTCAAATCGACCCTCCAGAGTTCGTTTTTGCAAGAATTAACCCTATATATTTAACCAAAATCGAAATATAAACCAATTTTTAACCTCACAATTTTAACAAAAAATGTACAATTTTTGAACCCGTGTTTGAAGAGTTTTTAATTGGAATTTTAACCACATTTATACCGGAAATGTACAAAGCAACCCTCGAAAGTTCATTTTTGTAAAAATAAACACTCCATTTTTAACCGAAATTGTATTATTGAACCATTTCGAACTTCACATTTTTAACCAAAAATGTACAAATTTTGAACCCGGGTTTAAGGAGTTTTTGACTGAAAATTTAACCACATTTATACCGGAAATATACAAATCAGCTCTCGACCGTTCATTTTTGCAAAAATAAACCGAAAACATGATGATATTGAACCATTTTTATTTCAAAATAAAAATATTTTAAAAATCGATTAATTACCTGAATACAAATTAAAGGCCGGTCTCTCATTTTATTCCAGTTCTCTTTCAACTTCTTTTCATCAGCAACAATATCTTTAAACTTCTGATTTGCATCCGGGCTTACAATTGGAGAAGGCATCTCATTTTTCTGCCACGGATTTCTCGGACTCAAATCCGGAAATTCCTTTTTCTCATTATTCAAAATATCTGAAAAAGAATTGCCTTTCGACCATAGCGTATTCCAAGACGGCTTTTTGTTGATCTTTTCCAAATCTTGAGCCATGGAAGATACCGACAATTCCGTCGCTAGTTTTTTGCGTTGTTTTTGAGATAGTTTTCGAGATGTTTGGATCGGAACGTCGCATATTGTCGGCGATTTAATTATATCGGAGTTAGGATTTTTAGGTTGAGATACAAGTTTGATTAGATTATCATCGGGGTTTATTTTTTCGGATTGGAGTTCGTCTTTTGCTGAAGCAATTGCTTTCAATCGGCTTTGGACAATTTTTTGATGTTTTTCCTTTTCTGTTAATATTTTTGTCCATTTTTCATCTTTGATTTCATTTTTATCATCAAATGTCTCATTGATGGAATTGTTTTCGAATGAATTGTCCAATGATTCGCTGGTTGTTTTACCGCTTGATCGACGAGTTCTTATTTTTTTTCTTGAGTTGAGTTTCGGTGTTTTTTTTTCTAAAATCTCTTGAGAGTCTTCAATATTGACCGGAAATAATTCGAAAATATTTTTTACGTCTTGATCGGAAGGCGCGTCGGAAAATGGTGTAATAACTCTTTTGGATAAATATTCGTTGAAACTTATAAGTTTTGTTAAATCATCAAGTGCTGCGTCATCTAAAATTTCCAGACTTCTGGACTCCAAAATGGCTGCCAAATTTTTTTCAATGAATCGTTGACAATTATATTTTAATTCAAATGCGTTGTAAGTCCGCGCAAATTGCAACAACTGTGCAACATTTCTCAAAGTTATCAACGTACTTAAATTTTTTTCGCAATATTCTTTCAACAATTCAATAAATAATTGATCGCAAATAATTATTAGATTACAAAGAAAATCAAAATCGTTGCTATGTCGTATCATATTGTCATTATATAAAAATTCTACGACTGTTTCTAAAACTTTGTAAGAAGTTGGAATAGTTACAACACTTTTAGCTGAAGTTTCGTTCCATCGCACGGCAAATAAATTGCTGAAATATTCCAGTCGAGATAAAATGCATTTGTGTGCGTGAATTTCGCCGTTTTCGCATTTTAATACAACGTCGTAAAGATTTGGAAATTTGCTTCGATAAAACTCCAAATGATTACAATTAAAATAATAATCATTCATTTTCGGGCGTATCAACCCATTATAGTAACTAAGTTCGTCTATTTTTTTATTAAGATATTTCATTCCAAATCTTTTAGCTGCTTGTTGAAAAATCGCAAGTGGATTGCGTAACTTTTCAATTTTATTTTTTTGCTTTTTATTATAATCATCTATTTCGTTTATATTTTCATTATTCTGTTTATTTGTTGAACAAAACCGATATACTTCAGGGGTCAATTTACCAGGTTTTATAAACTGACAAGTGTCGGTGTAAATGAAAATTAATATTTCTTTGAAAACAAATGGATCAATATTAATTATTTCGACTGGAACATCAGTTTTATTCGCTTGAAGTAAAGAATAAAGTTGTTCGCTGTGTAAGCCGATGAAATATTTATGAACCGGAAATAGTTGCCCCGACACTTTAAAAATACCGTCGTGTATATTGTCGGTTATATCTGCATTGTTTAATACGTTTAGCATATCTTCTAGTATTGTAGTTCTCGACCACTTTTCGCCGTCAATGGTGTAGACTTGTGGCGCATTCTATAATAAAAATATTTTATATATATATATATATATATATATATATATATATATATACATACATACATACATATATACAGGAGTCCAGACGAGCGTCCGCTATCGTTATTTGAAAAACTATTCAATATTATTCTACGAAATTTGGTATCTGGGGGTTTTCCGATATGCCCGTTTCAACTAACATAGTTTCAAAACAATAGCACTTCCGGTTTAATCGGAAGTAGACCCTATTTTTCTTATTTTAAATGTAATGTTATATTTTTTATTGTACCATTGAATTCAGCAGAAAATTTTGGATAAGAAACAATAAAAATATTATACTTATGATTAACCACTTCCGGCGTAATTCAACTTTTTTTTCACTAATAACGGCCACTTGTTTAATATGTTATATCTCGAGAATGGACTCGAATTTTTATAATCTGTAAAAACTGTTTTATAAAGAAAGCTTTTGTTTATAATAATACAAATTAATAATCTGTTATTTTTAAAAATTGTAATTTTTACATGAACGTAAAGTTAAAAAATTTAATTTTTTAAATGGAACACCCCATTTTTTATTATTTCAATGAATTCTTCGTTAAAAATAAAAATAGTTGTGTAGCATTCATTTAAATAAAAAATGGGGTGCTCCATTTAAAAAATTGATTTTTTGAATTTTTGTTGATGTACAAATTTTTCAAAAATTGTCGATTATTAATTTATATTAGTGTAAACAAAAACTTTCTTTATAAAACTGTTTTTACAGATTATAAAAATTCGTTTCCATTCTCGAGATATAGCGTGTTAAAAAAGTGGCCGTTATTAGTGAAAAAATAAAAAAAAATGGTTCATCATAAATAATTTTTTTATGGTTTCATATGTAACATTTTCTGCTGAATTCAATAGTAAAATAAAAATATAGCATTCCATTTAAAATAAGAAAGTTAGGGTTTACTTCCGGTCAAACCGGAAGTGCTACTGCTTTAAAAATATTTTAGTTGAAACGGGCATATTGGAAAACCCCCAGATACAAAATTTCGTAAAATAAAATTGAGTAGTTTTTAAAATAACGATAGCGGAAGCTCGTGGGACTCCAGTATATATATATATATATATATATATATATATATATATATATATATATATATATATATATATATATATATATATATATATATATATATATATATATATATATCTTACCTGTATCACGGCAAAATTCCTCCCTTTATAGTCGCACTCAATTCGTACGGCCCTATGTATATGCGGAATCTTCGTAACATTAACAATTTGGCAATCATCTTTATCCAAAAATTCGTGAAAAGCAGATTTCTTTTCGTGATTAGGCTCCAATAACTTTTTCTTTCTTGTACGAAAATCCCCTTTAAATGCTTCACCATCATTTGTAACGAATAAAACTTCAGTTCGACTTAAAACAGCGTCGACTGCTATTAATGGTCGATTTAAATTATAAATACATCGACTTAACTGCGGAAAAGATTCTTGCCAAAGCATCAAACTGCCAGTTTTTTGTAAGACAAGAACTTTTAGCTCATGTCCGCCCTTTTCTGTTAAAATGGCGCTGCTTACTTTTGGATTAAGATGGCCGCCGATTACTACAATTTTCTCGATAATTAATTGCCTGAAAATTTATTAACAAGAAAAAGTAATACTTTACGGCCCCTATAAAGATAAAATAAAATACCTGGAAGCGATTTTGCGACATTGGTATTCATGAAGGGCGAAAACGTCTCCCTTTTTGGTAGCAACGACCGTAGCGCCATCGCTGGCTGCTACGGCAACTATATCCTGGGATGTAAAATGGGCGACTTGTTTTGGAGTTACAACTGTTGTGTTATTACATTGGGGATGTCCTAGTTGTCCTGCATGTAAGCCCCATGTATAAACAAAATTGGGGCTCCAAGCTACGGAATGGAAGCGACCAGCGCAGATTCCTTTTACATTATTGCGGATAGGTACTTGAGTTGGCACAAGAAGTTGTTTTGGAGGGGGTTTAATTCCTAAGACGTGGTGCGTGTTTAAACCGCAGGTCATTACCTTAAAAGAATTTGAGACAATTTTCAAAAAGATACACAGCTGTTCATCCCTAAAGCCTCGTTCACATTAGTCGTTATTTGAATTCAAGTTTGTGTTTATACATAAAGAAGTTATTTGAATCGAGTATATTTAAAATGGCGTCCAATGAGTTGCTGCCTGTTGTAATTTATATAATAACAACTCAAATTGTAAACGGGGTCTCGTGGCCGCGTGCCTAAGTGTCTGTGCCTATGTGTCTGGTCGCGAATCTGGGAAACCGGGCTCAATTCCGACCGACGCCAAATATTTCGAATTTTAAATGGCACAAAATTGACCCCTGTGTTGCTCTCTCCACGCCAGCAATGAGTGTCCGTGAGGTGACGTCTGGTAAACGCGCGCACGGTACAAATATGTCATCAACATTACCGATATCTGCGAACAAAGCAGATTGGCACACCCAGAAATGGGTAATATGCCGTGATGATATATTTATTTATAAATTGTAAACGAATTTTTAAAAATCTAAAATATGACGGTATACAGTTACAGTCAATATGAACAAAGAGGTTGTTTGATAAAAGAAATCGCCTAGGTTCTGGTGCGATTTTGTTAAAATAATAAATATAGCGTATTTTTTTGTATAAACAATATTAAATTTATCGTTAGTCAAATCGCCCGCAAAACGATGACGTAAGCAGCATCTTTGGTTCGCGTAATTGTCCGCTACGAGCGCTAGTTAAGAATAAAAACATTAACGTATGTCTTCTATATTTAATATTAAAACATCAAATTCAATGTGAAATCGCTAAAGCTAATTATTTTATTTTAAATATGTAAATGTAAAACCTATAAAATACGATAAACACAGAAATTAAATTGTCAAATGTAAACATAAACATTTTATCAAATTGTCAGAAACGTCAAATAAGTTAACTCATGTTGTGGCAGATAAAACGTCAAGCATTTATTTATTTTTTGTTCAATTCCATGGCTGACGATATTTTCAACGTAATTGTCGACATTTCATAATTAATTTCTGTCGTTACAAGGCATGTAAAGGTAATTCTATTTATTGACTCAGATGCAGAATTTTATGCCCTATAACTTTTATTTGACGCTTTTTTGCTTAAAATGACTAGGCGAGAGAAGAAATTGTAAAAAAACTGATTTCCCATGTTAATCTCCTATGTACACCTTTAAGATAGACACATGGTATAATGTAGTCTGAAAAGGGTGCTGTGTATTTTAACAAATGTTTCTCAAAACAAGTTTCTAAGTTAAATTGATCGATTTAACCGTAGGCATTCGTTGAAACATTGTTAAAACTTGAAGTAAAAACACTCGGTGTAGTTTCAAATAAAACAATTTTATTGATACTTTATGCGCATTTCGGCTTACGTAAATTTTCAAAAATATTACAAGATCGTCGCAGATTTCGCGCGGGAACTTACTGTTCAGGTATATTTATAGCAAAACAAATGAAACAATCTATTGTTTGTGTGTTTATAAAATATAATATGTTATTGTTATTCATTTTATATGTTAAGCTTTTCGAATAAAATATCCTAATATCTGTTTTTTGTTTGCAGGTTCCAAAGACAACCGAGTCGACAATAAGGTAGGAATATTTTTCTTCTTAATAAATAATAAAATAAATTACTTACCACTCCCGAATTATACAAAAACAACGTATGGTCTCTGCCAGTACTAATTTGAGATATGAAAGGAAATTCACCCTTGACACGTGGCATATTTATTTCTTGTGGCACCAAAACTGTTTTTTCGGTATTTAACCCCAATCTTCCTCCTTGTCCATGTCCACAAGAATAAACATAAGTTAAACAATCTTCAACTTTTGCTAAAATTACGCAGTGAAATTTATCCAAACAAATTTGGTGAACAGACAAATCTGAAAATTTCTTAAGGAAGGCATCATTTAATTCTGGAAGTTGTCTTGAATGTTGCGAACCCGTTCCTAATGTATAATTTGTGTTTGTACCCCAGACATAGACTTGATTGTTGAAATTAAGTTGATAAGCGGAATATTTTTCACTCATTCGATCTTTCATTGCGTGTTCAAGTGGTGTTAGGTCGTTATGGTCTGTTATATTTATATTGGCACCAAGTTTAATTAGAGTCACAGCGACATTAATTTTACCATAAAAAATACTTCTGTGTAAGGCAGTATAGCCTGACTCCAAATCTTTAGCGTTAATTAGAGCCCCTTTGTTTCGAATAAGCCAACGAACTAGCTTTGTTCTTCCGCATGAGGCTGCAATGTGCAGCGCTGTGCGCCCCAAAGAATCACAAATGTGGCCCGATGTACAACATAACCACCGAATATAAGCACATAATTCTTCATCCGATACCTCTCGTTTAGTTAGAACCGAAGCTATGAGATTACCATGTTGAGTAGATTTGCACTTTTCGGTACAATCGCGTTCTAATTGTAATTTAGACATTTTAAAAACTATTAAATATATAATACACAATCAATATGATTCACAATTTTAAAAAATCCAAAGGATTAACAAATTCTCCCTAAGGAGCAGATTCATTCAGGTACGATAGACACTATCTACACTTAGAAATCACAAATAATCGCCTAAAACACAAGTCTCTACTATTTGGCCCCCGTCCAAGGGGCGAATCAAAGTTATTCAAGCCGCCATAATTGCAAAAATATTTAGCTGAAAACATATTTTCGTTATTTCCATCAATTGTGCAATGTTACGAAATTTACCTTCATTACATGTTAGACTTAAAAATTAGAGCAACAACGGAAGAAACGCAACAAAAACACATTTGGAAACACTTCATTTTAAACTTAATAACACAAAACTTGTGAAATCATCAATAATAATCACAAAAATCTTGCACTCTTGCAGATTTTATGAAAAATGACAGCTGCAAGTTGGCGTTGTAGCCGCGTTCTTTTTATTATTTACGTCACTTCACCTCAGCTCAAAGTGAGATGAGTTAGTCACGAACTCAGTTGAGATATAAATTTAAAACATTATAATAAATTGTAAATACTTAAACTGCAACACATTATCCGTCATTTTCTTCAAATAACAAATAAAATAATACACAGAGATCAAGAATAACTGGTTCAGTTGGCAATATGATTCTGGGGACCTTTTTATTCCAGTTTACACACCACCACAGTGTTGCCACTGTGGTGATTTGACATTAATAATCCAAAGAATTTTTTATATTTTAATATTATATTAATATTTTAAGTATAAATTTTCCTTTCTCCATTTCTCTCCAAAATATTTAAATGCATAAATGATTTTCTGAAGATTTCTATTGACTTTTGCTGAATCAAATTCAGATATTTGTCAACCAACTATTGGCAACACTGCTGCACCAGGTAAAAACGGAATCACTGGTATTTGAGATGTCATTTGTACAAATAGGTTATATCAGAGCAGAGCTTGACAGCTAATAAGATTTCGAATGATTGAAAAACGTTAGATATTGCCCTATGACTAATGTAAGAAATAAAATGACGTAGGTAACAGAAACAACGACCATTTTAATAATAAATTGTAAATGTAGTCAAATTTTAAAATGTCAGTCAACAACAGGAAATAAATTTATGTATCAGTCTTACCAATTTTAAGTTGCCAACTGAATCAGTTATTTTTGATCACCAAGGACACTTCGGTTTCACTTCACAAAAAGAACGGCCAAAATTAGTGAGATAACGAGGTAATCTACGACGTACTGAGATGTAAAAAGAACGCGGCTTACATAACCAAATCGCGACAATGGCGCCATAATGCCCAAGGGCAAGGTAAAACAAAAACGTAACGAAAATAAAAATCAAATTATATTTCAGTTCCTAAAGTCATTCATACAATATATAACAAAATAAAATACGAAATTATAAGTACAATAAATAATTAAATGAGGATATTAATCTAAACTAGAAATATCTAGAAATTCGTCTATTTTTCTATTCGGTCTAGCAAGTTTTTGAAATTTACTAGATGACATGGAAGACTTTGTGCGTTTGATTCCCTGAGGTCTTGGAACTGGAAATCTGTCATCTTTACTATGTCCTCCAAATCCATCATAATTATATCCCGGAAGCGGCTTTGAAATTGTTGTTACGTCATCGATAGACGAGGATGACAAGTTTTTAAATATTGAGACCTACAATAAAAAAAAATTATGACGTAAAATTTAAATAATTTGGGATGTATCTTACTTTTGAAGTAAATCTTGATCCGGATTCTTGACTTTTGAAGAGCATACCCATGGCGTTTGACTTCAATTTTAAATACGGGGAGTCGGAGTCTTTAATTTCTTTGACTCGATCCTCCTGAAAATAATTAAAATGTATTAAAAATCGCGTAAAAAATAATAAAATGGATGATTCTATTTACAACTGATGGAGACAAGCTCATGGTGCCTCGAACTTTCGAAGGCGCTGGCGCTGGACTTTCAGTAGCCACTCGAACCAAAGCTGGATCAAGTACAGCAGAAGTTTCCATTAGCTCTGATATTTTACGTTTTAGTGATTGCATTTCTTTTTCACAATGTTTGTGTGAGGCCAAATCATTCCTATTTAAGATATTTATTAATAAATGTAAACAAAATAAATAAAAAAAAACAAACTTACTTTAACTTCTCACGGTCTGCATTGGCTGCTTCCAGATCTTTTTTGCAAGAATGCAAATCATTTTCCGCTCGTTTCAACAAAGTAAAATAACTATTTTTCTTCTTTTCTACTTGTTGCAGTTCCCTAAAAAAGTAATGGACCTTTCAATTTAAAGAGTTAATGAGATATAAGATGCGCAATGGGATCTGCCACTGCGCATAGTAAGAACAAATGAGATCTATAGTTTCTAAAAAAATTAGACGTAAAATCTCGGATAACTTTAAAAATAATTTACAAAAGCTTTTATTGAAGTTAAAATGTCTAACGATGCAAATTTTCACTGAGATATTTTAATGACTGCAATATTTTTGATGTTTCGTTTGACAAGTGGCATTAGTTCGCGCCATTTTCTTACTATTTGCAGCGAAAGAAAGAGATAGCCGTTAAATTGAAAGGTCCAATGTAAAAAATAAGATATGGAATGTTTGCTTACTTTTTTAGTGTGCTAGCGATTGAAGCTAAAGTTTTTGGACAAGCGGAATGGCTAATAATTTCGTTGGCTTCATCAACAGAACCCGTAATAGCTTTCACAGTTTGGTTTTTTCTGTTTAATTCTTCTTTAATCGACTGGATTTCTGCTTCTAGTTTGTCTGTATATTTTGTTTTGTCTTTATAATAATCTAACCTTTCTTTTACATGTATCAATCCAGACTTGGTTTTTTCTAGATCTTGTTTTAATTGTTTATTTTTCGCTCTGAAATGAAAAGATATTAAGAATTAACATTTAAAAAATGCAATTTTCTTACTCCAAAGCCGAGTTTTCTTTCGTTATTGACTGAATTTTTTCCTCATCGCTTTTCAGATGATTTTCTTTCAAACGCAATTGCAAATTTAGAGAATCCAATTGATTTTGAAGGGTCACAGCATCCTCCTGAGTCCCATCCAATGTAATTATATTAAAAAATATTCTAAATATACTCTTATCATTGGTTTTCGTTCGACACTCCGGACATGTTTTCGATCTGTAAATAAACTGATTAGAAAACTATACAAGAAATTGAAAATGCTGCACCTGTCAAGCCATTGAATTAAACATGTGTAATGAAATGCATGACCACATTTTGTTACATAAATTGCAGATGCAGGGACAAATAAATCACTGCATATACTGCAACTTAGGTTCATATTTTCATGTTAAAACCACACGATACAAAATATAACCTCTGCTTTTAAATTTGTTCACTGTGTATAATTAACTTCTACTTATAATTTTCATGGTTACTTCGAGATTCTACAGCCAAACTATATGATATAATTGTTTAATGTTTTATATTTTGCTTTATTTAAAAATCTTTTAATAAAAATATTTATACAACGAATGACATTTGTTAAATAACCGCGAAAACATCTGACTAGCATGACCAGGGCAGCCATTTTGTAACGGATAAAATTAAGACGTCAAAATTATAAAAATATAAAAAGCAGTAAAACTTTATACAAATATTAATTATAGTATCATTTGGTTGCTTCTTCAAAGTTTATGATGAATCCGCTTCATATATATATGGTCACAAATTTATTAATACATTGTTTAAACAATCAAAGAAAAATGTAGCATTTTCAAAATTTTTGATGATTTTTAATGAATACGTTTTATATTTACTGTTAAAATAGTTTGAAACAAATTATTTACTGGTATTTGCAACGCAAAATTACTTTTTAATAATTATTTTATGGAAATTTGGTACTGGCAAATTTTTAGAAGTGAGGAAACTAAAAATCACGATTTACTTTTCCTTTAATTATTGTTAAATTTCGCATTAGATCATCAGAAATGTCATGGAATAAATCGTGGCGGGAATTTAAAATGCAATCAATATAAACTGAATACATGTGATTCATAAATTATTTGGAAACCTTAGAATGTGCAATGTTAGAGAAATGGAACTCGAAATGGTTAAAGTAAGAGCAAAAATAGAACCTTTTTTCTACATGTTTCGTCAAAATCTTTGCCTAAATTTTATGTAGAATAATGACCGGTTGCACCAATATTTTAATTGGTGTTTAATTCCCAATTAAATATTGGTATAATCGGGTATAAAACTCAGAAAGATGAAATATGGGCTGATTATTAAATTCCAAAAAATATACGACATATTCTCAGCTCCGACTAATCAGATAAGGGTTTATTTAGTTACCTGTTTAGTCAAAAACTTTGAATATCAGTTTATCTTCATTGATGAGTTTTTATTTATTTAGTTCGATCTCATACGGTTTCAAAACTTCTTGTGCCTTCTTCTGAACTGATTAAAAGTGATTAGCGAGAATTTAACTATCTATCAATCGTTCATGGATTATTTTAGAGATAAATTCTTCAAATAAGTTATGGAAAAATTGTTTAATCTTTTATTTGAAGTATTTTTCCCCAAAATAATGTTTATATTCGTGTCCCGAAATTTTATCGCCGTTAAATTTATCCCGGAGAAAATTGATCGCCGATAAATGTATCGCCGGTAGATTTATCGCGGGAAAATTGATCGACCGTAAATTTATCGCTGGAAAAATCACGGTTGGAAACTCTGACCGAGTATTGTGTAGGTTAATTTTATTAGAGAAATGTACCATGAAGTCGGGACCAGACTACGGCCCATTTGTCGAGACACCAGGCTAAATTTTATATAAACTTCGGCGATGTTATTTTGGACATAAATTTTCCTGACGACCAATTTTTCGGGAACCGTTTTGACTAATGGCCTTTGATGTTTAAATATCTTCAAATCCTGAAAAAGGCAGAAGAGGTGCCGAAATTGAAGACTAAAAATAAATAAACCTCACTGACTGATCTCCATAAATTTTATTACACCTTAGATTATGTCATTTAAACGAATTTAATGTAGAAAAAAGTTTGGAACATTCTCTGCTTCATTTTTAATCCGATGGGTACAAATGAAAAATTAACCGATTATTATAATTCATTAATTATACAAGATGGTGACTTGGAAGACGCAGAAAAATTGAAACAAAAGCGAAAACATTACTACTTAAAGAAATCTTAAATTTCGTTCTCGTCAAACTACATTGTTGTAATCAACTATTATATTGTTGTCATCAACTACTTACAATAAAGGTGTTTTAATTTTCCTCCTTTTAAACAAAACCGCAAATATCTGTTGACGTTTAAACTTATTTTACTATTTTGTAGTGTTGACGAAAACAATGTAATAGTTGATTACAACAATGTAGTTTGACGATAAATATAAGATTTCTTTAAGTGTCAAATGTTTGCGCTTTTGTGAAACCTCTATGGTGTGTCGTCCAAGTCACCACCCTGTATATTAAATTAAACGACCTGAATTTATAAATTTTTGCATATCATTAGAATTTTCTAACATTACACATTAAAGGTATAGTGTGTCTGTCTTAAAGGTGTACATAGGAGATTAACATGGGAAATCAGTTTTTTGCAATTTCTTGCTCGCCTAATTATTTTAAGCAAAAACGCGTCAAATAAAAGTTTTAGAGCATAAAATTCTGCATCTAAATCAATAAATAGAATTACCTCCACATGCTTTCTAACGACAGAAATTATGAAAATGTCAAAAGTTACGTTGAAAATATCGACAGCCATGGAATTGAACAAAAAATAAATAAATGCTTAACGTTTTATCTGTCACAACGTAAGATAACTTATTTGACGTTTCTGACAATTTGATAAGTCAAGCATTTGTTTATTTTTTGTTCAGTTCCATGGCTATCGATATTTTCAACGTAATTTTCGACATTTCATAATTAATTTCTGTCGTTACAAAGCAGTAAAGGTAATTCATTTTATTGATTTAGATGCAGAATTTAATGCCCTAAAACTTATTTGACGCATTTTTGCTTAAAATAATTAGGCGAGCAGGAAATTGCAAAAAACTAATTTCCCATGTTAATCTTCTACGTACACCTTTAAGACAGACACACGGTATATCCAAATACGTTATGAGGCCACTGTATATCTTTTGTAACTTTTATGTTCAATTAGGAAAGGTTTACCCATAGTAATATTTTATTACAATATTATTATTATTACAATAATATAAGGAAAAGCTGTTTTATAACACACATTAACTGTACCCTATTTCTACAAAAATACAGTCTTTATTTATAAAGCAACTAAGTAAATATCTTATCTGTAGTAACTCAATACCAGTAAATGTTTCAAATAGTTATTAGCATTTTATAAATTTTGTTCAGGTACGGTATGTGTACAAAAAAATTATTATTTAAAATTACGATTTATACAAAATAATAAAGAATTATTCGGTGTGACAAAAAATTATCGACTAGAAAATTTACTTATATCGAATGTCGCGCCGATTTTAATTGTTAAACACCCGACTCTGAATAAAAAATAAAGAAAAATTTCGAGAAAATAAACGGCAAGTGCTAAAATCTGTAAACATTTTTAATGAAAAAAATTAAACCACAAATGAATAGTCTTTAATCAGTTGATCAACATTATATATATACAAATTGTCAGAGATTTCAAAAACCACCTCTAAACTGTCCTCGAAATCCCCGTCCTCTATTAATAAACCCTCCTCTAAAAGGTCTAGTCCTCATCCCCCCTCTCATTCGGGGAGCCCTACCTCTGAACCCTTCATCCGGGAGGAAGTTCCCTCGTCCCCGTCCCCTAAACCCGCCTCTAAACTCGTTCTTGTGCCTGTTCACTGGGAAGTTTGGTTGGAACCGCTGTTGGAATTCGGGAGGCGCGGGCCAGTCTTCCACCCAGCCTGCGTTCAGCTCGCACAGTTGCGGAATCGGCGGGGGGCCTACCATTTCTTCCATCTTACCTGCACCTAGACCACAGTTTAAGTCCACTGTTTCACTCTCACACTCGTTTATATCACTGAGGTTTAATGGTGGAATCGGCGGTGGTGTCAGTTCAACGACTTTGTTATTCTCGAACGGGCGGTTTCTTTTGTTGTTGTTGATGATTGCGTCTGGTAATGGGATTGAGCTTTCGTCGTCGCTTAAATCCATGTCTATGGATTCCACGTTGTCGTGGAAGGAACGCTTCTGCGGAGAAACTTTGGGCGGCGGTGGTGGCGGAGGCGGTAGAGTCAATTGTCTTGCAATATCCGCCGGCATTGGGAGTCTATAATCCTGATCTTGATTTAGATTTTGAGGGATGTTGTTGCGGTAATCTTGATCTGTATGGCCCGGCCATAACGGCGGCGGGGCCGGAGGGGGCTGCAGAAGCCCGCTGGTTGGCTGGTCAATATGCGGAGAACCGGTCAAACTGATTAAATTCCGGTGGTCTACATCTTTCGAGCCCATGCGGCCCATTCGGTGATCTGTATCTGTTCCTAAATCATTTTATTAAACACGAATACACACAAATTAAAGTTTTACCAACCTGTTATGTCTGAGGGGATTTGTGGTGGCGGTAATAAAACACGATGATCAACATCTTTACCTATTCCAGTCAGACCAGACTTCGTTTCGTCGTATTCTATAGGGTCCGCAAAGCCTTCTTTCTCGAACATCGGCGGGCTTTCTGGTGTTTCCATGTCTGGGGGACCGTCCCAGTTTCCTTCGGGCTCCCAGGTTTCCAGTTCTTCTTCTGGGTTGTATGCGTCTGGGGCTTGTGCATATGCGGGTTGGATTTCGGAAGTTACGGCGTATGGCGCGCTTCCGACTGCTTCGTATGTTGAATTATTCGCTAGAGGGAAGAAGATGTTGACAATTCTAATAATAAATCTTATTGGATAATTGGCAGCACAAGAACTGGGAGAGATTTTTTGGTAAATTGATTTTTTTGACTGTCACTAAAGCGAAATTACCAACAACGATTCTGACAAAACTCCAATAGGTCTACGGTGATGCCAATTTGGCAAGAAGTGTTCAAGTGGTTCCAGACATTTTACGAATCCAGAACTGATTTGAACCACACGACCGTTCATCAAGTTCTGCAAAAAAAACCCCAGACTCCCTATTCATCTGACCGAGTCCCTGTGACCTCTCTCTTCCCCAGATTGAAAAATCACCTCAAAAGACATTATTTTGGGACACTAGAAGACTTTAAAACCGACCAGTTGAAGGCAATTTGAGTAAGGAAGACCCATCGTCGATAAATGTCGAAAATATTAAACGAATCCGAGATCTTGTGAAGTCTGACCGTCGATTAATTGTCAGATTGAATGCAGACAAGCTGAATTTGAACCACACGACCGTCCATCAAGTTCTGATCAATGAACTGTAGTTGACAAAAATTTGTCCGAAAACGATCAGCAAAAAAAAACATCCCCTGGCTTCCTATTCATCTGACCGAGTCCCTCTTTTCTCAGATTGAAAAATGGTCTCAAAGGACGTCATTTTGGGACAGTAGAAGACATTAAAACCGACCAGTTGAAGGCAATTTGAGTAAGGAAGACCCAACGTCGATAAATGTCGAAAATATGAAACTAATCCGAGACCTTGTGAAGTCTGACCGTCGATTAACTGTCAGATTAATTGCAGACAAGCTGAATTTGAACCACAGGACCGTCCATCAAGTTCTGATCAATGAACTGGAGTTGACAAAAATTTGTCCGAAAACGATCAGCAAAAAGAAACATCCTCGGGCTCCCAATTCATCTGACAGAGTCCCTCTTTTCCCAGATTGAAAAATGACCCCAAAGGACGTCATTTTGGGGCAGTAGAAGACATTAAAACTGCCGTTAACCGACGAGCTGAAGGCAATTTCAGTAAGGAAGACCCAACGTTGATAAATGTCGAAAATATGAAACTAATCTGAGATCTTGTGAAGTCTGACCGTCGATTAACTGTCAGAATGATTGCAGACAAGCTGAATTTGAACCACACCGTCCAGCAAGTTCTGATCAATGAACTGGAGTTGGCAAAATTTGTCCGAAAACGATCAGCAAAAAAAACATCCCCTGGCTCCCTATTCATCTGACCGAGTCCCTCTTTTCCCAGATTAAAAAATGGCTTTAAAGGACGTCATTTTGGGACAGTAGAAGATATTAAAACTGCCGTAACCGACCAGGTGTAAACAATTTCAGTAAGGAAGGCCCAACATCGATAAATGTGAAACATATGAGACGAATACCAGACTTGTGAAGTCTGATCGTCGATTAACTGTCAGATTAGTTGCAGACAAGCTAAATTTGAACCACATGCCCTCCATCAAGTTCTGACCACTGACTGGAGTTGAAAAAAAAAATGTCCAAAAACGTTACACAAAAATCTCACTTCTCAGCAAAAAATAAAAATAATCCGCGGGCTCCCTATTCATCTGACCGGGTCCCTCTTGTCCCAAGATTGAAAATGGCCTCAAACGAAGTCGTATTGAGACAGTAGAAGACATTAAAATTACCGTAATCGATTAGCTGAAGGCAATTTCAGTAAGGAAGACCAAACGTCGATAAATGTCGAAAATATGAAACGAGTCCGAGACCTCGTGAAGTCTGACCGTCGATTAACTGTCAGATTGATCGCAAACAAGCTGAATTTGAACCACATGACCGTCCATTAAGTTCTAACCAATGAACTGGAGTTGAGAAAAATTTGTCCGAAAACGATACACAAAAATCTCATCTCAGCAAAAAAAAAATCCCCGGGCTCCCTATTCATCTGACCGAGTCCCTCTTTTCCCCATATTGAAACATGACCTCAAAGGACATTTTTAGGCAGTAGACTGTCCATTAAGGTCTGACCAATGAACTGGAGTTGAGAAAAATTTGTGCGAAGACGATACACAAAAATATTTTCTCAGCAAAAAAAATATCCCCGGGCCCCCTATTCATCTGACCGAGTCCCTCTTTTCCCCATATTAAAACATGACCTCAAAGGACATCATTTTTAGGCAGTAGACTGTCCATTAAGTTCTGACCAATGAACTAGAGTTGAGAAAAATTTGTGCGAAGACGATACACAAAAATATTTTCTCAGCAAAAAAAAAATCCCCGGGCTCCCTATTCGTCTGACAGAGTCCCTCTTTTACCCAGATTAAAAAATGGCTTCAAAGGACGTCATTTTGGGATAATAAAAGACTTTAAAATTGCCGTAACCGACCAACTGAAAGCAGTTTCAGTTAGGAAGACCCAATGTCGATTTTAATTGCGTAAAAATTTTAGTCTCATTACTTTATTTACACATCCTGTAATTTCAAGTTTTAAATCATGCAATTTTGAACAATATCCGCTTAGTAGGGACAAATTTTTGTGAAAATACTTACAGTACGAATCCACGGTGGGCGCGTACGTCGTGTCCGTATAAGGCCCACTATCCATATACCCCGCAGTGGTGAACGGGGGTAAAGGGGGCGGTAGCAACGGCTGTGGGTTCGGAGGGTTGTACCCCTGCTGTTGTGGCTGCGTGTACGTAGGCTGCGCTACTCCTGCGTGCTGATTAGGAAGAGTAGGATTATAGTTCACTGATGGGGGAACTTGTGAAGCCTCGTAGGGCTGCGCTGGTTGGGGCACAGGCTCTGGGATCATGTGCACGTCGACAGAGTTGTTGTACGTGTCAGAGTGGTTTTGTTCGGAGAAAAGATTGCTGGTGTTGAAGTTCTGTACGGAATGATAATGTTGCAGTTACGGTGCGCAAAAGTGGTGATATGTCAATGTATTTTGTTTCAATTTGGCCCCAAATATATATATATATATATATATATATATATATATATATATATATATATATATATATATATATATATATATACAGGAGTCCAGACGAGCGCCCGCTATTGTTTTTTTAAAAACTATTCAATATTATTTTACGAAATTTGGTATCTGGGGATTTTACGACATGCCCGTTTCAACTAAAATATTTTTAAAACAGTAGCACTTCCGGTTTAACCGGAAGTAGACCCTAACTTTCTTATTTTAAATGGAATGTATATTTTTATTTTACCATTGAATTCAGCTGAAAATTTTATATATGAAACAATAAAAACATTTATTCATGTTCAACCACTTCCGGCGTAATTCAACTATTTTGATATTTTCTCTAAAAACGGCCACATCTTTATATTTTTTTATATTTCGAGAATGGAATCGAATTTTTATAATCTGCAAAAACTATTTTATAAAGAAAGCTTTTGTCTATACTAATATAAATTAATAATCGACGATTTTTGAAAATTGTAATTTCTACGTGAACGTAAAGTTGAAGTTCAAAAAACTAAGTTTTTGAACTTTATCTTTACATTGACATAGAAATTACATTTTTCAAAACTTGTCGATTATTAATTTATTTTAGTGTAAACAAAAGCTTTCTTTATAAAATATTTTTTACAGATTATAAAAATTCGATTCCTTTCTCGAAATATAAAGATATAAAGAAGTGGCCGTTTTTAGATAAAATATCAAAACAGTTGAATTACGCCGGAAGTGGTTGACCATGAGTAAAATGTTTTTATGGTTTCATATGTAAAATTTTCTGCTGAATTCAATAGTAAAATAAATATAGAATTCCATTGAACATAAGAAAGTTAGGGTCTACTTCCGGTAAAACCGGAAGTGCTACTGTTTTGAAAATATTTCAGTTGAAACGGGCATGTTGAAAAACCCCTAGATACCAAATTTCGTAAAATAATATTGAATAGTATTTAAAATAACGACAGTGGAAGTTCGACTTAGGACACCGTATATATATATATATATATATATATATATATATATATATATATATATATATATATATATATATATATATATATATATATATATATATATATTATAGAAATTCGTTTCCATCCTCGAGATATAACGTGTTAAAAAAATGGCCGTTATTAATGAAAAAAAGTTGAATTACGCCGGAAGTGGTTAATAATTAGTATAATATTTTTATTGTTTCTTATCCAAATTTTTCTGCTGAATTCAAAGGTAAAATAAAAAATATAGCATTCCATTTAAAATAAGAAAGTTAGGGTCTACTTCCGGTCAAACCGGACGTGCTACTGTTTTGAAAATATTTTAGTTGAAACGGGCATGTCGGAAAACCCCCAGATACCAAATTTCGTAAAATAATATTGAACAGTTTTTAAAATAACGATAGCGGAAGCTCGTCTGGACTCCTGTATATATATATATATATATATATATATATATATATATATATATATATATATATATATATATATTTGCTTTCTCATTTGCACAAAAAGCACAAGCACAACACCAGAACACCAAATATGAGAAAAAAAAAATGAAACCTACTTGAAGATTAAACGGCATATTGGACCCCATAAAACTGGAGAACCCATTATTAGCGAAGTTGTCCTGACTTTGACTCGAAGCCGGTGTGTAATAATTCGCACTGTAATTTTCCGTCATGGAATATACATTCACTCCAGCCGCCACATCACACTTTATTTTATCCGCACCCTCCGGGTTCGGCAACTCAATATCGGAGTCTGGTTCGGGCGATGGAGCATTAACATCCGGAGACGGAAGCGGGCTACTTAGCGTCGGTATTAATTCGTCTAATTTCTTCTGTAAATTTTTCACTCGACTTGTAAAATTTCTATATGCACTAACTACAACTTTAACTTCTTTTCTTTCTGTACCGTAAAACGTATCAGCTTGCGCTAAGCAAGCGATTAGATGTGTTCGCGATTTGATTTCCGTTTTCAGAGCACTCACATAGCCTTCTATATATTTAATGCCGTTTTCCACTTCAATTTCTACATCTTCGAAATGTTTTCGGTCTTTTAATGAGGCACAAATGGTATCGGAGTCAATCATTTTAAGATTATTGTCTTTGAGCACTTTTAGTTTTAAATCTGTATCAGATTCTAACTTAGCACAACTTCTTATTCTATTTATTAAGTATGATGGCTGGAAATCTTGTGGATCTTGATCTTTTCGACCAGCGGGCGAAGCACTTATTAATCCACTTAAATCTGCGATGAATTCTTCACCGTATATTCCTCTCTGTTCCCAGATTTTGAATATTCTTAATATTCGATTCTTAACTTTTTCTTCCCGAACCATGGTAGTTGCTTTTTGTAACGTAGTTCCCCAACTCTCAACGAAATCATAATTCTTTCGTTTTGAATATTGAATTACATCATTAGCCAAATAAAATAAAGTTAAACGATGTTCCACTTTCACTACATCAAAATTATAAATAAATTTATTAATATATTCCATTAAAACACTGTCTTACCTTTTTTCAAAACATTTAACCAAGCAGTAACTATTTTTTTATGGTGTGCTCGATTTTCCAAACACCAAGCCGATAAAGCATTAATGCTTTCTTGAGAATCCTTCAACTGCATCAATTTCTTTTCAAACACTACAGCATTGAAATCAACATCGTTGGGATTTGATACAAGTGCTGATATTCGAGCATCCATTGTGAATAATTTTTAATTTCCGTCTAAATCCGTATTCTACATATTTGAAACTCACTTAACCTAGCAATATAAATATTTTAAGCAAGAAATGTATTTTAAATATAATACTTACATATCTTTTTAGAAAAATAACCAATATTTATTAGGTTATATTGTACATTGCCTAGTTATATAAAAATGTCAATATGAACCTCTAAAATACAGTATTCAACAACGCATTATTCCTATACACTACTCAAATATTACTTTCACTATAATTAACTTATTTTTATAGAAATATCACATGCAAACGTAAAATTTTTAGACGCCATGAGAAATGTCACAAATCACATCTATATATTATTTAATACTATTAAACGGTTTATAATATATTGCAGTTATATCAAACTTTAATATAAAGTTGTTTTTTAATATATTTATTAATGATTTAATAACAAATTTGAATTCGGAATATTATTGAAAATGCTATCAACATGCCGCCATATTGTTGTATTCAACAAAAGTGTGTTGATAATGCAGAGATCATCAAGATATACAAAACAAAAAATGGAAATATTTATTCTTTTATTTATACGAATCCTTTTAATTTATTTTCTAAAAAAATTAATATTCCTTTTGTAACATTTTTATTATTTTAAAAAGAACACGTAGTAGATAATAATATGAGTTACAAGTTGTAGATGACAGCACTTGTATATAAAATTCGAAGTTGATGTTATCCTAATTTCTTATTTTTGTCTTTATTTTTATTTTTCATTTCATTACGTTGCCATTTACACGCTTACACTTCGATTTTTAAATATTTCAATGTTGGCAAAACTTGCCAGTCACCAACAGTGGCGTAGGTAAAATTTTTCTCTAACACATTCTGTAAAAGAAACCAGGGCCGGATCTAGCAATTTTTACACCTGGGGCAAAAATAAATGATTTTTTACAAGATGCTATTGTTTACTTAATTGTAGAAATTCATTGTTGATTAGGGGTGCTTAACCCAAAAACGGGTAGTGGGAAAAAAATTATACTCATCCTCAGACATTTTTACATATCTGTACCAAGTTTCAAAATTTTCTGAGGCTTAATACAGATTTTGTAAAAGATTATTTGAAAAATGAGCTGGTATCAAATATTTATTAATTTTATAAGGGGTATATTTGTCTTTTCGGGTTCATAAACCCCAAATTGGGGGTTGGACGCTTTTCTACCATACATATTTTGATTCTACAGACTTTTTTACGTATGTTCACCAGGATTCAGTCAAATCAATGAGGGATCCATTTTTGCTATGAAACAATAAACATATTTTTAAGGGTTCACACTTTTTGGGGTTGTAATTTCGAACCCCGTTGAAATTCATAAAATCTGTGAGCGCCATTGAACTCACCACTCTTTAATTAGTATGTGTACCAATTTTCCTATTTTAACAATTGGTTCAAAAGTTATGAACCCTTATATTTGAAACTTTTTGTATTAAAATTTTTAACAAGGGGAATCCCCGTCTTGTCAGGTGTAAATCATGGCTTTTTTTAGTAGACACAAGGGGATGAATTTTAGTCTAATTTTAAAAATTCATAACTTGGAAACGGTTTGAGATATCGGTATGAAATTTGGATATGACACTTTTGGGACTTTTGGGCATCGATTCATAAATAGACCAAATAATTATTTAAACCAGGGGTAGCAAAATTTTTGGGGTAAAGTTTAAGTGGCGTTACTTTAGAACCGTTTGAAATATGGGGATGAAATTTGGTATGGGTATCATTAATACTTAAGACATTAATTAATTAATTGATTGATTAATGATTTATACCAGTGGTTCAAAAAATGTGGTACCAAAAATGTGATTTGGTGTAGCTTTTGAACCATTTGAGATATAGAGTTGTAATTAAGTATGTATGCCTGGTATATTTTTGCAATTAGAGTAGTTTATTAAGTAGACCAGTGGATCTAAAAATGTGACACAAAAAATTTACAAAATTCTCACTTTTAAACCATTTGACATGTAGGGTTGTAATTTAGTATATATACCTAGTATATTTTTGGAATTAGGATAAATCATTGAGTAGAGAACTGGTTCTAAAAATGTTGGGCAAAATATATAAAATAGTGCCTACAAGTACAAAAAAATGTTAAACTTTTGCAATATTTTCTTCCCGCCATTTCTGCGTACATAACATCAACTATGTGCGAATTAGGTCTCGACATACGTGCCCAAAACGTGCTTCATGTTCATAGAAAGAGACAGAAGCAAACACTGCCCCTTGTTTATGTTTACATTTGACACTTGACAATTTAATTTCTGTGTTTATCCTATTTTCTAGCTTTTACATTTATATGGTTAAAATAAAATAATTTGCTTTTCGCGATCTGACATTGAATTTGTCGTATCAATATCAAATATAGAGACATACGTTTATGTTTTCATTGTAAACTAGCGCTCGTATCGGACAGCTACGGCGACCCAAAGATGCCGCATACGTCATCTTATTGCGGGAGATTTAAATAACGATAAATTTAATATCTTTTGTACAAAAAATACTCTATATTTTATTACTTTTATTGCACTAAAAAAAATTATGTATTGTGTTAATATTTATTAGGGGTTTGATATGAATTTTCTAAATAAAATAAAATATGGAAAATATTGTTTGAAAACAGCTACAGACAATTTCAATTTATTCAGGGAAGAAAATAATTAAAAAGTTTATTTATGGTTTTTGTTCCAGGTGCCGAAATGCTGGTATTGGGAGAGTTGAATGTCCCAACCAATGACCATAACAGTATCCTGAAACTTCACTTCGGACGTGGTGTATCTTTGGACTTCAGCTTCAACTTCCAGTGACGATAAAATTGCGAAAATATACAATGTAAGTCAAATTTTTTGTTTATATTTGTCATTTGATTTTATGGACTTTTCTACATATAATAAAAGAATTCCCTCGGTCTTAGTTCCAAAATAGAAATTTTTATTTTTCATAAGATTTATTTGACTTTGTCGGACTATAGCTAATGAACAATAAATGGTAGAGGTACGCCATTCGATTCTATGGACTTTACTACATATGAATACCAATTTTTAATTTTCATATCTAGCTATAACAACTAATATTAAATACATGTTAATTGATTACATCTTTTATACTTTGGCGCTAAAATAAACAATGTTTGTTTGTTTTCAGGTTTCGCGAAGGGCCGTACTTACACCCAGAATCCAGTACTATAGGATACAACACTAAACGAAGATAATAGATTATTGTTATAAGAATAAATAAATAAAAGAGTTTTTTCTTTACCTCTTCCATGTAATATTTTTTTTTCTGTATTAGTATTAAGTTCTCTATAGGTCCGAAAAAAACAATCCGTTAGGAGTCCGCCCTTTTACAAAGGGTGGAGGGCTTATCCGAGTCCTTGCGGAAAATCTGACCACGGATATAAATTATGCAAGTAGGTACCCTAAAATTTTGGTAATATCTATATGAATGCACTGTTAGTTACCTAACGCAGACATAAAGTTTCAAATTTTTATGTCATATAGTACAGGAAATAATGAAATATAACTGAATTTTTTTCATGTAAACGCCCCTTACCGGTTACCCCAAAATTTTGGTAATTTTTTTCTGAATGCCTTGTTAGTTAACTAACACAGATATAAAGTTTTAAATTTTTATGTCATAGTACAGGAAATAATTAAATATAAGTGAAAATTTTTCATGTAAACACCCCTTACCGGTTACCCCAAAATTTTGGAATTTTTTTTATGAATGCATTGTTAGGTAACTAACGTAGATATAAAGACTTAAATTTTTATGTCTTATAGTACAGGAAATAATTAAATATAACTGAATTTTTTTCATGTAAACACCCCTTACCGGTTACCCCAAAATTTTGGTAATTTTTTTCTGAATGCATTGTTAGTTAACTAACGTAGATATAATGTTTTAAATTTTTATGTTTTAAGGTACAGGAAATAATTAAATATAACTAAAAATTTTTCATGTAAACACCCCTTACCGGTTACCCCAAAATTTTGGTAATTTTTTTGTAAATGCATTGTTAGTTAACTAACGTAGATATAAAGTTCCAAATTTTTATGTCTTATAGTACAGGAAATAATTAAATATAACTGAAATTTTTTCATGTAAACATCCATTACCGGGTACCCCAAAATTTTGGTAATTTTTTCTGAATGCATTGTTAGATAACTAACGTAGATATAAAGTTCCAAATTTTTATGTCTTATAGTACAGGAAATAATTAAATATAACTAAAAATTTTTCATGTAAACACCCCTTACCGGTTACCCCAAAATTTTGGTAATTTTTTTGTAAATGCATTGTTAGTTAACTAACGTAGATATAAAGTTTTAAATTTTTATGTTTTATAGTACAGGAAATAATTAAATATAACTGAAAATTTTTCATGTAAACATCCCTTACCGGGTACCTCAGAATTTTGGTAATTTTTTTTCGAATGCATTGTTAGTTAACTAACGTAGATATATAGTTTTAAAATTTTATGTTTTATAGTACAGGAAATAATTAAATATAATTGAAATTTTTTCATGTAAACAGCCCTTACCGGTTACCCCAGAATTTTGGTAATTTTTTAATGAATGCATTGTTGGTTAGCTAACATAGATATATAGTATTAAATTTTTATCTCTTATAGTACAGAAAATAATTAAATATAATTGAAATTTTTTTATGTAAACAGCCCTTACCGGTTACCCCAGAATTTTGGTAATTTTTTTATGAATGCATTGTTAGTTAACTAACATACATATAAAGTTTTAAATTTTTATGTTTTATAGTACAGGAAATAATTAAATATAACTGAAATTTTTTTATGTAAACACCCCTTACCGGTTACCCCAAAATTTTGATAATTTTTTTGTGAATGCATTGTTAGTTAACTAACGTAGATGTAATGTTTTAAGTTTTTATTTCTTATAGTACAGGAAATAATTAAATATAACTGAAATTTTTGCATGTAAACACCCCTTATCGGTTACCCCAAAATTTTGGTAATTTTTTTATGAATGCATTGTTAGTTGACTAACGTAGATGTAAAGTTTTAAGTTTTTATGTCTTATAGTAAAAGAAATAATTAAATATAACTGAAATTTTGTCATGTAAACATCCCTTACCGGGTACCCCAGAATTTTGGTAATTTTTTTGTGAATGTACTGTTAGTTAACTTACATAGATATAAAGTTTTAATTTTTTTCTGAATGTACAGGAAATAATTAAATATATCTGAAGTTTTTTCATGTAAACATCAGCAGTGATATTTGTATATAAGCTGTTCTAATAGTTATAGGCAGTTAAAAGTACACATATTTTTGAATAATTTTTATTATAAACGATGAATTTTTGTCTAGATCATTTTCTCTATTTTTGTCTGTAGCTTCTAAACGGTTCAAGCTAGCAACGTGTACGTTGCAAATTTGGAATCTACATGATATTCTCTATAATATACATCAGCTGCAATATTTGTATACAGGCTGTTCCAATAGTTACAGGCTGTTAAAAGTACACTTATTTTTGAATAATTTTTATTATAAATTATGAATTTTTGTCTAGCTCATTTTCTCTATTTTTGTCTGTAGCTTCTAAAGGGTTAAAGCTAGCAACGTGTACGTTGCAAATTTGGTATCTACAGGAAATTCTCTATAATATACATCAGCAGAAATATTTGTATACAGGCTGTTCCAATAGTTACAAACAGTTAAAAGTATACTTATTTTTGAATAATTTTTATTATAAACGATGAATTTTTGTCTAGATCATTTTCTCTATTTTTGTCTGTAGCTTCTAAACGGTTAAAGCTAGCAACGTGTGCGTTGCAAGTTTGGAATCTACATGAAATTCTCTATAAAATACATCAGCAGAAATATTTGTATACAGGCTGTTCCAATAGTTACAGGCAGTTAAAAGTACACTTATTTTTGATAAATTTTTATTATAATCGATGAATTTTTGTCTAGCTCATTTTCTCTATTTTTGTCTGTAGCTTCTAAACGGTTAAAGCTAGCAACGTGTACGTTGCAAATTTGGAATCTACATGAAATTCTCTATAATATACATCAGCTGCAATATTTGTATACAGGCTGTTCCAATAGTTACAGGCTGTTAAAAGTACACTTATTTTTGAATAATTTTTATTATAAATTATGAATTTTTGTCTAGCTCATTTTCTCTATTTTTGTCTGTAGCTTCTAAACGGTTAAAGCTAGCAACGTGTACGTTGCAAATTTGGAATCTACATGAAATTCTCTATAATATATGTTAGCTGCAATATTTGTATACAGGCTGTTCCAATAGTTACAGGCAGTTAAAAGTACACTTATTTTTGAATAATTTTTATTATAAATGATGAATTTTTGTCTAGCTCATTTTCTTTATTTTTGTCTGTAGCTTCTAAACGGTTAAAGCTAGCAACGTGTACGTTGCAAATTTGGAATCTACAGGAATATACGTCAGCAGAAATATTTGTATACAGGCTGTTCCAATAGTTATTGGCAGTTAAAAGTACACATATTTTTGAATAATTTTTATTATTAACGATGAATTTTTGTCTAGATCATTTTCTCTGTTTTTGTCTGTAGCTTCTAAAGGGTTAAAGCTAGCAACCTGTACGTTGCAAATTAAACATAGATATAAAGGTTTAAATTTTTATCACTTATAGTACAGGAAATAATTAAATATATCTGAAATTTTTTCATGTAAACATCCCTTATCGGTTACCCCAGAATTTTGGTATTATTTTAGTAAATGCATTGTTAGTTAACTAACATAGATATAAAGTTTTAAATTTTTTTCTCTTGTGGTACAGGAAATAATTAAATATATTTGAATTTTTTTATGTAAACACCCCTTACCGGTTACCCCAGAATTTTGGTAATTTTTTAATGAATGCATTGTTGGTTAACTAACATAGATATATAGTATTAAATTTTGATCTCTTATAGTACAGGAAATAATTAAATATAATTGAAATTTTTTCATGTAAACACCCCTTACCGGTTACCCCAGAATTTGGTAATTTTTTAATGAATGCATTGTTGGTTAACTAACATAGATATATAGTATTAAATTTTTATCTCTTATAGTACAGGAAATAATTAAATATAATTGAAATTTTTTCATGTAAACACCCCTTACCGGTTACCCCAGAATTTTGGTAATTTTTTAATGAATGCATTGTTGGTTAACTAACATAGATATACAGTATTAAATTTTTAGCTCTTATAGTACAGGAAATAATTAAATATAATTGAAAATTTTTCATGTAAACACCCCTTACCGGTTACCCCAGAATTTTGGTAATTTTTTAATGAATGCCTTGTTGGTTAACTAACATAGATATAAAGTATTAAATTTTTATCTTTTATAGTACAGGAAATAATTAAATATAATTGAAATTTTTTCATGTAAGCAGCCCTTACCAGTTTCCCCAGAATTTTGGTAATATGTTGTAAATGTTAAATAAATACATACTTCCCTCTTTTTGTTGTAGTATTTTCCCCTGAAATAAAGGGTTGTTAGTTAATAAATTGTATTAGTTTAAGTAATATTTATTGTTTATTTGTAATACATTGTTGTCTTTATTATGTTCATAGCTTAAATTGTATTTATTTTCATTATTCTTTGTATTTTATAAATATGTATACTTACCCTTGTCCTGAAAAATTAGAAATAGGGATGTTTAAATAAAAGTTCGTATTAATTTTACATGTATTAATTGTTTATTTGTATTTTACATTGTTGTATTTCATGCAATTACCCTAAATGTACAATATTATATAGAATAAATATTTATTAAAATATAATTTGTCTATTCCTTACTCCTTACACGTATGTAGTTTTTAAAACGGACACAAGGGTGCAGCAGCTGTCGATAAACGTTGCTATTCAAGTAAAAACGGTGCCCGTCATATGTCTTTGCGCCTAAAATATAGGCAACCAGAATTTCATGAGGTAGCATCTATACTCGATTTTTTTACAAAATTTGGGCCATAGATGCTACATCTGGGTAGCATCTAGGTACCAAATTTTGTAAAAATTCGTACATAGATGCTACCCAGAGGTAGCATCTATGGCCCAAATTTTGTAAAAAAATCGAGTATAGATGCTACCTTATGAAATTCTGGTTGCCTATATTTTAGGCGCAAAGACATATGACGGGCACCGTTTTTACTTGAATAGCAACGTTTATCGACAGCTGCTGGACCCCAGCACGATTTTTTTTTACAAAATTTGGTGTATTGATGATATTAAACGCAGAAAAAAGAAGTAGTCATGCACCATTTTTTCAAAAATTTGGTTCATGGATGCTTCTTTTTTACTCGATTAAAATTCCCAATAGGTATATCTTTGAAGCATCCATGCACGATTTACTGGGTTTAAATTCCCAGTAGGTATACGCTGTTTCCGACAGGTGCTGCCCCCTGGCGGCTGTTTTAAGAACTATATACGTAATACGATCACGGCTCTTAGAAACTATATATACGTGTTTGAGGGGTGCATTTAAAAATCAAAACTCTATACTTACGTGTGTTTGAGGGATGTGCTGTCAAAAGAAAGACTAACTATCAAAAAATAAGTCATTTTTAAATCAATTTTACAGTTTATTAGCAATATATAATTACAAATATATTTAAAATATATACATTAACATTTTATTAAAATATATACGCAACACAAATGAAACGTACGTTTGTATTTAAATTATTTCTTACTCTTTGTTACCAAATAAATGTATCATTATTTTATTACAAAATAAAGATGCAAAATGACTAATTGAAAAATACAACTACAATAATGATAATTTTACTTGGTAACTAACATTTTACAACTAAATCCTGTTTGGCACGTTAAAAAATTGTTACAAAATTTGGTAACAAACTTAGTAAGAAATAATTATTAACAGAATTTTTAAACATAAATGTCTTTTACGTTTCATTTGTGTGTCTGTTGTGTTCATTCTGTTTATAAATGTTACTAAATTTGTTAACAAATCTAATAACAATTTATGACAGTGTCAAACATGGTTTAGTTATAAAACTAAAACGTTTGTTACCAAATAAAATTACCATTATTGTGGTTTTAATTAATAACAAATAATACAACCATAATTATTTCATTTGGTAACAAACATTTTAGTTTTATAACCAATCCGAAACTCTACTTATATATTTTACTACCAGATATATAATGTATTAAGTAGAGTTTCGTTTACAATACTTACAGACTATTTAACAAATTAAATTTTGGGGTCCCTAAATAAGATTTCTTGTCCCCATTGTTAAAGGTACAAGATTTCTTATTCAGTTTAAGACCGTTTGCGAACCTTTACATCAATTGTATTATATATTTTTTTGGTGTTACCACCCAACCGCCCACTTACCAAAATATATAATATTTATTAATACAAAGCTTCGTTTCCAATAAATACTTAAAATGTAACACCCTGACCGCGTTTAAATGCTTAATAACAAACACAATTTTTACTAAAAATACCTACAGTACGACTAATGTGACTGGTTTAAATTAAACAGAACATAAATAAAAGATTGTTTTATTATGTACATACAATTTAAACAGGTTTTTATGAAGAGGAAGCCATGGTCTGGGTCACCAATCGGCACTGCAATCTCGACGACAGTGACAGGGCAGTAGGGATTTCTTCCAACTTAACTAAACTATTTATTTAATAAATTGTATATATAGGGAGCAACCGCCCTCAAATGCCAAACCCACGCTCCCTATATATACCATTTATTAAATAAATACAATTTCGTGTACAATAATATTTTATAATCTAACTTAAACTATTGTAGAATCCCCCCAATTTAAGTTGGTGAAGTGCGCAAAATAGCCTATCTTACGTTAATATCTCATTCAAAAATTAGCAAATCTAAGCCTATCTTACGTTAATATTTAGTTCAAAAAATAGCAAATCTAAAAGTGTGAAATTACGTTAATTTTTCTCTCTCTCTCAAAAAGCAAAAACAACCCTTGCCTATCTTATATCTAAGCTATCTTAAATCTACGCAAGCTATCTTATATCTAGACTATGCTAAGCTAAACGCGAAGTTTGAGAGAGAGATATACGAGCTAAGACAAAAAGTGAGAACGCCGGAGTGGTTCTCACATGTGGTTTACGAGGGGGTTAAGCCGACCCCACACGATGCACTGCATGTACGGCCTGCCAACGCGAGCTCCCTAAGGACAAGATAGACAGTTACATATAATCTACTCGGCTTGGATGCCTGAGACAGCTACTCCCGAAGACATCGCCCGGTCTTAAACGCGATACCTATCCCGAACGCGATCAACCCGTGTGCTCAAAGAAAGTTAAATCAAACAAAAACTTTACTTTGTCTTTAATTATTCGTTGTCATTAACATTAAATGATGGTTACATACGTTGCCTCCGGATGAGGAGAGCACATAGACGCCATAAGAGAGTTTCCTGTGATAGCATTCAGGTTTGTTTAACCTTTTCTCATTCGAGTCTAGCAATCTAGAGCGTAGACCAATACGATGGTCAGCAAGCAAATTTACAAAAGAATTAAACTGTCCCTAGAAACATTCGCACAAGTGCGAAGCGATCCCCCAGAATAAACAACTGGTTTCACATGACATCGGCTAACCATATCAGTCCACTCAATTATGGAAAATCGCGCACGAACCCTACCTACCCCATCCCACTAACCGTGATGTTAAATAAGGAAACCCGAACCCACATCAAGTTTCGAATCTCTCCCACCTTCCTGACCCTCTCACTGATTCTCTCACCATTCGCATCATTCATGCCCCGATACATATATTTTTCTTTTCACATACACTCTCCCTAGGAGCCGTCTGGGCATCCCGCGCAGTACGCATACCACGGTGGCAAACGTAGACGCACGATTTTATGATGAATCGCCAAGGAATGCACTTCAAATTAATCAATTTATTTTCATTTTTAAAGAAAACGCGTGTTTGCTCAACGGCGCGGTGAGCCAAAGTTTAATTAAGACCTGAAAATACATTTAAAAGAACTTAAAACTAACTTAAAGTCTACTATATTAATCTAGTCTTCTTGATGTCCGATTCCTGAAAAATATATATGCTAATTATATGTTCCCAGATATTGATTTTATTGATAAATAGTCGATATTTCAATTTTAAATTGTTTCAATATCATAGACATCCATGACAGTTATATTTCTTTCAACGTAGTATTCAAATTCGAATTTGAATACAAGATAATATTTAGACATACTTATAGTCATATTCCTTTGACTATAAGTTCTCATGATTGAACATGAGAACAAAATATTTTACAAAAAAAAATTAAAGTTTCTTACCAGTTCATTCATCGATGGTCGTCTACGCCATAGAAGATTTATCTGGAGCTCAGCAATCCTTTAGAAAAGCTGCCTTAGAAGATCTGCAGTGTTGAAATCCAAAGTTCGAATGCTGCATCCAAGTTCTCCATGTTTCTTGACGTCTCAGACCAACCAAAGAGGTCCACCTATTAAATAATAATAATTATTAGTTTGAGGTATTCTTTAAACTATTTCAAAAATTGGATAATATATATATATATATATATATATATATATATATATATATATATATATATATATATATATATATGTACATCTCACATTCTCTCGTCTCAGCGAATAGCATGTACTACTGTAAATTGCTAGCTTGAAATGCCTCTGCTTAGCTTACAATTTTAAGCCAACATGAAATTGTACTAAGGTCAAATTTGATTGTGAATGTAGTTGGCGAGAGGTACGTTGTGGTATCATTTTCAATTGACGGGAAATACTGTTTCTCTAGCTCGATTTGTAATTAGCAGGAGGTATTGTTGATTAAAAAGTATGCCACCTTTACACACTGACTAGTTGGCGGGAGGTATTGTAAAAAATATGAAGTGTCATCTTAGCCAGAGTTTGATTGGTTGTTTTATTTTATTTAAAAGTATTTCCTTGCAACATGTATAATTTACGGGAGCCATTGTTTCGTCATAAAACATCACTTACATTAGCTGGCGAGAGGTGCTGTGCTCTATTCCCATTTTCAATTGACGTGAGGTACTGTTGATCTATCGCCATTTGTATTTAGCGGGAGGTATTGTTGGTTAAAAATATGTCATCTTTACACATTAATTTAGTTGACCGGATTTAGAAAATATGAAGTTACCTTAGCCAGACTTTGGTTGTTTTATTTTATTTAAAAGTATTCCGCTTCCAACATGTATAATTTACGGCAGCCATTGTTTCGTCATAAAACATTACTTACATTAGCTTGCGAGAGGTACTGTGCTCTATTCCCATTTTCAATTGACGTGAGGTACTATTGATTTATCGCCATTTGTAATTAGCGAGAGGTATTGTTGGTTAAAAATATGTCATCTTTACACATTAATTTAGTTGACCGGAGGTAAAAAATATGAAGTTACTTTAGCCAGACTTTGGTTGTTTTATTTTATTTAAAAGTATTCCGCTTCCAACATGTATAATTTACGGGAGCCATTGTTTCGTCATAAAACATCACTTACATTAGCTTGCGAGAGGTACTGTGCTCTATTACCATTTTCAATTGACGGGAGGTACTGTTGATCTATCGCCATTTGTAATTAGCGGGAGGTATTGTTGGTTAAAAATATGTCATCTTTACACATTAATTTAGTTGACCGGAGTTAAGAAATATGAAGTTACCTTAGCCAGACTTTGGTTGTTTTATTTTATTTAAAAGTATTCTCTTCCAACATGTATAATTTACGGCAGCCATTGTTTCGTCATAAAACATCACTTACATTAGCTTGCGAGAGGTACTGTGCTCTATTCCCATTTTCAATTGACGGGAGGTACTGTTGATCTATCGCCATTTGTAATTAGCGAGAGGTATTGTTGGTTAAAAATATGTCATCTTTACACATTAATTTAGTTGACCGGAGTTAAAAAAATATGAAGTTACCTTAGCCAGACTTTGGTTGTTTTATTTTATTTAAAAGTATTCTCTTCCAACATGTATAATTTACGGCAGCCATTGTTTCGTCATAAAACATCACTTACATTAGCTTGCGAGAGGTACTGTGCTCTATTCCCATTTTCAATTGACGTGAGGTACTATTGATCTATCGCCATTTGTAATTAGCGAGAGGTATTGTTGGTTAAAAATATGTCATCTTTACACATTAATTTAGTTGACCGGAGTTAAAAAATATGAAGTTACCTTAGCCAGACTTTGGTTGTTTTATTTTATTTAAAAGTATTCTCTTCCAACATGTATAATTTACGGCAGCCATTGTTTCGTCATAAAACATCACTTACATTAGCTTGCGAGAGGTACTGTGCTCTATTCCCATTTTCAATTGACGGGAGGTACTGTTGATCTATCGCCATTTGTAATTAGCGGGAGGTATTGTTGGTTAAAAATATGTCATCTTTACACATTAATTTAGTTGACCGGAGTTAAAAAATATGAAGTTACCTTAGCCAGACTTTGGTTGTTTTATTTTATTTAAAAGTATTCGCTTCCAACATGTATAATTTACGGCAGCCATTGTTTCGTCATAAAACATCACTTACATTAGCTTGCGAGAGGTACTGTGCTCTATTCCCATTTTCAATTGACGTGAGGTACTATTGATCTATCGCCATTTGTAATTAGCGAGAGGTATTGTTGGTTAAAAATATGTCATCTTTACACATTAATTTAGTTGACCGGAGATAAAAAATATGAAGTTACCTTAGCCAGACTTTGGTTGTTTTTTTTTTATTTAAAAGTATTCCCTACCAACATGTATAATTTACGAGCGCCGTTCTTCCATCCTCAGTGTTCCTCATGTCAAATACTAAACGACGGGTGCATATTGATTTTTGTGTGACGGAGAAAGGTATACTGCAAGACAGAGACATCACGACATAGAATAATAAAGACAAGAGTGAACACTCACTTTTAAATATTGATTTTTAGACAAAGAGAGGAATATGTAACTATTTCATTCTAATAAACTATTCTTCTTACTGGATTATTTTTTGTGAATGATAGTGTTAGGTCCGTAACATATCTCGGTGATCATAGAGTAATGCAAACAGGAGTGGACACTCACTTCAAAATAAATTTTTCTAACACGGAGAGAAGAATATATAACTATTTCATTCTAATGAACTCTTCTTCTTACTGGAATATTTGTTGGGAAATATGGTGTTCAGTCCATGCATATCTCAGTTATAGATAATACGATGCAGAGAGATAGTATATTTTTGAAGGAACATAGCCCATAACGGTTTTACTATATGCCTACATACTTGACAACCGTAATGAGAAAAATTATATTATAATGTAAAAGAAAATTTTTCAATTTTAGTATTTAAGAATTTTATATCAAGGGGAATAACATATTAGATTTTGGCTACAATTGATAAGCCGGAAGTGATACTTTACTTGAAGCTCTGAACAGATTTTCGTGAAAAATATATTAAGATATATTCCAAATCTTTTCAAATTTGGTATTTAAGACTTTTAGATTAATGAGAACGACATATTAGAATATTGCTAAAATTGATAAACCGGAAGTGATACTTTACTTGAAGCTCAGAACAGATTTTCGTAAAAAATATATTAAGATATACTCCAAATCCTTTCAAATTTGGTATTTAAGACTTTTAGATAAATGAGAACGACATATTAGAATATTACTAAAATTGATAAACCGGAAGTGATACTTTACTTGAAGCTCAGAACAGATTTTCGTGAAAAATATATTAAGATATATTCCAAATCTTTTCAAATTTGGTATTTAAGACTTTTAGATTAATGAGAACGACATATTAGAATATTGCTAAAATTGATAAACCGGAAGTGATACTTTACTTGAAGCTCAGAAAAGATTTTCGTGAAAAATATATTAAGATATATTCCAAATCCTTTCAAATTTGGTATTTAAGACTTTTAGATTAATGAGAACGACATATTAGAATATTACTAAAATTGATAAACCGGAAGTGATACTTTACTTGAAGCTCTGAACAGATTTTCGTGAAAAATATATTAAAATATATTCCAAATCTTTTCAAATTTGGTATTTAAGACTTTTACGTTAATCAGAATGACATATTAAAATATTGCTAAAATTGATAAACCGGAAGTGATACTTTACTTGAAGCTCTGAACAGATTTTCGGGAAACATATTACCTTATTTACGATTATTTGCTTCGTAATACTATATCAGCTACACATGAACATTGACAATTACTATATATGTAGAAAGGCCTATAGAATCGAATGGCGCAACGAGCAACAATGTAACTTTTACCGTTAATTAGTTATACTCCGCCAAAGTTAAAAAATACTTGTAAGATTCCTAATCAAAATAAAAATTGGTATCTTGTAAAGTAAGGCCCTTGGAATTTTTTAATTATTTTTCCCGTAATCAGCGGGCCAGAGTTAAGGGAATAAAATACTTTTTAGAAAAATACAGGCTGGTCAAGTTTTTGACGGTGTACTGAGAATTCCAAGCTGCCATTTTTACATTATTTGCTTCGTAATATTGTGTCAGCTGTATATGAACATTGAAAATTAGTACATATATGTAGAAAAGTACATAGAATCGAATGGAGTAACGGGTATCAATGTATCTTTTACCGTTAATTAGTTATACTCCGCCAAAGTTAAAAAAAACTTGTAAGATTCCTAATCAAAATAAAAATTGGTATCTTGTAAAGTAAGGCCCTTGGAATTTTTTTAATTATTTTTCCAGTAATCAGCGGGTCAGAATTAAGGGAATAAAATACTTTTTAGAAAAATACAGGGTGGTCGAGTTTTTGACGGTGTGCTGAGATTTCCAAGCTGCCATTTTTACATTATTTGTTCGTAATATTGTGTCAGCTGTATATGAACATTGAAAATTAGTACATATATGTAGAAAAGTCCATAGAATCGAATGGTGTAACGGGTATCAATGTATCTTTTACCGTTAATTAGTTATACTCCGCCAAAGTTAAAAAAACTTGTAAGATTCCTAATCAAAATAAAAATTGGTATCTTGTAAAGTAAAGCCCTTGGAATTTTTTAATTATTTTTCCAGTAATCAGCGGGTCAGAGTTAAGGAAATAAAATACTTTTTAGAAAAATACAGGCTGGTCAAGTTTTTGACGGTGTACTGAGAATTCCAAGCCGCCATTTTTACATTATTTGCTTCGTAATATTGTGTCAGCTGTATATGAACATTAAAAATTAGTACATATATGTAGAAAAGTCCATAGAATCGAATGGTGTAACGGGTATCAACGTATCTTTTACCGTTAATTAGTTATACTCCGCCAAAGTTAAAAAAACATGTAAGATTCCTAATCAAAATAAAAATTGGTATCTTGTAAAGTAAGGCCCTTGGAATTTTTAAATTATTTTTCCCGTAATCAGCGGGTCAGAATTAAGGGAATAAAATACTTTTTAGAAAAATACAGGCTGGTCGAGTTTTTGACGGTGTACTGAGATTTCCAAGCTGCCATTTTTACATTATTTGCTTCGTAATATTGTGTCAGCTGTATATGAACATTGAAAATTAGTACGTATATCTAGAAAAATCCATAGAATCGAAAGGTGTAACGGGTATTAATGTATATTTTACCGTTAATTAGTTATACTCCGCCAAAGTTAAAAAAACTTGTAAGATTCCCAATAAAAATAAAAATTGGTATCTTGTAAAGTAAGGCCCTTGGAATTTTTAAATTATTTTTCCAGTAATCAGCGGGTCAGAATTAAGGGAATAAAATACTTTTTAGAAAAATACAGGCTGGTCGAGTTTTTGACGGTGTGCTGAGATTTCCAAGCTGCCATTTTTACATTATTTGTTCGTAATATTGTGTCAGCTGTATATGAACATTGAAAATTAGTACATATATGTAGAAAAGTCCATAGAATCGAATGGTGTAACGGGTATCAATGTATCTTTTACCGTTAATTAGTTATACTCCGCCAAAGTTAAAAAAACTTGTAAGATTCGTAATCAAAATAAAAATTGGTATCTTGTAAAGTAAGGTCCTTGGAATTTTTTAAGTATTTTTCCCGTAATCAGCGGGTCAGATTTAAAGGAATAAAATACTTTTTAGAAAAATACAGGGTGGTCAAGTTTTTGACGGTGTACTGAGATTTCCAAGCTGCCATTCTTACATTATTTGCTTCGTAATATTGTGTCAGCTGTATATGAACATTGAAAATTAGTACGTATATCTATAAAAATCCATAGAATCGAAAGGTGTAACGGGTATTAATGTATATTTTACCGTTAATTAGTTATACTCCGCCAAAGTTAAAAAAACTTGTAAGATTCCCAATAAAAATAAAAATTGGTATCTTGTAAAGTAAGGCCCTCGGAATTTTTTAATTATTTTTCCCGGAATCAGCGAGTCAGAATTAAGGGAATAAAATACTTTTTAGAAAAATACAGGTTGGTCGAGTTTTTGACGGTGTACTGAGATTTCCAAGTTGCCATTCTTACATTATTTGCTTCGTAATATTGTGTCAGCTGTATATGAACATTGAAAAATTAGTACGTATATGTAGAAAAATCCATAGAATCGAATGGTGTAACTGGTGTCAATGTATCTTTTACCGTTAATTAGTTATACTCCGCCAAAGTTAAAAAAACTTGTAAGATTCCCAATAAAAATAAAAATTGGTATCTTGTAAAGTAAGGCCCTCGGAATTTTTTAATTATTTTTCCCGGAATCAGCGAGTCAGAATTAAGGGAATAAAATACTTTTTAGAAAAATACAGGTTGGTCGAGTTTTTGACGGTGTACTGAGATTTCCAAGCTGCCATTTTTACATTATTTGCTTCGTAATATTGTGTCAGCTGTATATGAACATTGAAAAATTAGTACGTATATGTAGAAAAATCCATAGAATCGAATGGTGTAACGGGTATCAATGTATATTTTACCGTTAATTAGTTATACTCCGCCAAAGTTAAAAAAACTTGTAAGATTCCCAATAAAAATAAAAATTGGTATCTTGTAAAGTAAGGCCCTCGGAATTTTTTAATTATTTTTCCCGGAATCAGCGAGTCAGAATTAAGGGAATAAAATACTTTTTAGAAAAATACAGGTTGGTCGAGTTTTTGACGGTGTACTGAGATTTCCAAGTTGCCATTCTTACATTATTTGCTTCGTAATATTGTGTCAGCTGTATATGAACATTGAAAAATTAGTACGTATATGTATAAAAATCCATAGAATCGAATGATGTAACTGGTGTCAATGTATCTTTTACCGTTAATTAGTTATACTCCGCCAAAGTTAAAAAAACTTGTAAGATTCCCAATAAAAATAAAAATTGGTATCTTGTAAAGTAAGGCCCTCGGAATTTTTTAATTATTTTTCCCGGAATCAGCGAGTCAGAATTAAGGGAATAAAATACTTTTTAGAAAAATACAGGTTGGTCGAGTTTTTGACGGTGTACTGAGATTTCCAAGCTGCCATTTTTACATTATTTGCTTCGTAATATTGTGTCAGCTGTATATGAACATTGAAAAATTAGTACGTATATGTAGAAAAATCCATAGAATCGAATGGTGTAACGGGTATCAATGTATATTTTACCGTTAATTAGTTATACTCCGCCAAAGTTAAAAAAACTTGTAAGATTCGTAATCAAAATAAAAATTGGTATCTTGTAAAGTAAGGCCCTTGGAATTTTTTAAGTATTTTTCCCGTAATCAGCGGGTCAGATTTAAAGGAATAAAATACTTTTTAGAAAAATACAGGCTGGTCAAGTTTTTGACGGTGTACTGAGATTTCCAAGCTGCCATTCTTACATTATTTGCTTCGTAATATTGTGTCAGCTGTATATGAACATTGAAAATTAGTACGTATATCTAGAAAAATCCATAGAATCGAAAGGTGTAACGGGTATTAATGTATATTTTACCGTTAATTAGTTATACTCCGCCAAAGTTAAAAAAACTTGTAAGATTCCCAATAAAAATAAAAATTGGTATCTTGTAAAGTAAGGCCCTCGGAATTTTTTAATTATTTTTCCCGGAATCAGCGTGTCAGAATTAAGGGAATAAAATACTTTTTAGAAAAATACAGGTTGGTCGAGTTTTTGACGGTGTACTGAGATTTCCAAGCTGCCATTTTTACATTATTTGCTTCGTAATATTGTGTCAGCTGTATATGAACATTGAAAAATTAGTACGTATATGTAGAAAAATCCATAGAATCGAATGGTGTAACGGGTATCAATGTATATTTTACCGTTAATTAGTTATACTCCGCCAAAGTTAAAAAAACTTGTAAGATTCGTAATCAAAATAAAAATTGGTATCTTGTAAAGTAAGGCCCTTGGAATTTTTAAATTATTTTTCCCGTAATCAGCGGGTCAGAATTAAGGGAATAAAATACTTTTTAGAAAAATACAGGCTGGTCAAGTTTTTGACGGTGTACTGAGATTTCCAAGCTGCCATTTTTACATTATTTGCTTCGTAATATTGGGTCAGCTGTATATGAACATTAAAAATTAGTACACATATATAGAAAAGTTCATAGAATCGAATGGTGTAACGGGTATCAATGTATCTTTTACCGTTATTTAGTTATACTCCGCCAAAGTTAAAAAAACTTGTAAGATTCCTAATAAAAATAAAAATTGGTATCTTGTCAAGTAAGGCCATTGGAATTTTTTAATTATTTTTCCCGTAATCAGTGTGTCAGAATTAAGGGAATTAAATACTTTTTAGAAAAATACAGGCTGGTTATGTTTTTAGCTGAGTACTGAGATTTCCAAGCTGCCATTTTTACATTATTTGCTTCGTAATATTGTGTCAGCTGTATATGAACATTGAAAAATTAGTACGTATATGTAGAAAAATCCATAGAATCGAATGGTGTAACGGGTATCAATGTATATTTTACCGTTAATTAGTTATACTCCGCCAAAGTTAAAAAAACTTGTAAGATTCGTAATCAAAATAAAAATTGGTATCTTGTAAAGTAAGGCCCTTGGAATTTTTTAATTATTTTTCCCGTAATCAGCGGGTCAGAATTAAGGGAATAAAATACTTTTTAGAAAAATACAGGCTGGTCAAGTTTTTGACGTTGTACTGAGATTTCCAAGCTGCCATTTTTACATTATTTGCTTCGTAATATTGGGTCAGCTGTATATGAACATTAAAAATTAGTACACATATATAGAAAAGTTCATAGAATCGAATGGTGTAACGGGTATCAATGTATCTTTTACCGTTATTTAGTTATACTCCGCCAAAGTTAAAAAAACTTGTAAGATTCCTAATAAAAATAAAAATTGGTATCTTGTCAAGTAAGGCCATTGGAATTTTTTAATTATTTTTCCCGTAATCAGTGTGTCAGAATTAAGGGAATTAAATACTTTTTAGAAAAATACAGGCTGGTTATGTTTTTAGCTGAGTACTGATATTTCCAAGCTACCAATTTTTGATTATTTGCTTCGTAATATTGTATTCAATTAAGGGAATAAAATACTTTTTAGAAAAATACAATATATGTTAACTAATTCATTAAAAAAGTAAATATGAAGTTTCTCATACACAAAATCAACTGTAAAAGGTCATCATTTTAATAAAAAAATTACTTACATTTACTACTGAAGATAGGTAACTGGTAGAAGGTGTGATGACCAATGAAGTTGCTGAAGCATTTCCATTTCTGTAGAAGAATTTCTATTCCTGACGTATTTCGATCTCTGAAGAAGCAATTCCGTCCCTGAAAAGAATATAATTTCAACCAATTATATTTGCACTTAAAAACACAATCATTGTAAAGAGAAAAAAATGGTATGGTTTGTTGAATAAAAATTAAATATTTATTCCATTAAAAGAATTAAAGTTAGCGCTGTTTCTGAACAATTTCCCAACACAAAAATTATTTTTGTACGCCACTGGATATACAATATAATAATGTAACATATATTTCCCACATTTATTCCGAACATTTTTCTCGATAACAGCTAGTATAGAAGTTATTTGAAGAAGAAAAAATAACCAAAATCAGTTTTTGTCATTATCTATACCTTTTCAATTTCAATTTCAGAAATGCGTGGGCGTGCCCAAGCGGAGGTCATTGTAGTGGTCGAAATAAGCCAGAACAAATTTAGACGCTGTGACAATTAGTGGTGGAGCATCATTTAGACGCAGTAAAGTTGAGCTCTATGACATTTGGACGTTATGGCACGTACTCCTATAGGCGTTTTTTATTCAGGTAACCGGGTTACATATGGTTAACCACACGTAACCTGTGTGAATAAAATATGCCCGGTTTCCACAGACGTTTCTGTCAAATTAATTATTTGACATTTGTCAAATATTTGTCTTGTTCGTAGTGTGGTACATTTAAAGCGTAATAATGTAATACAAAATACGTTCACAAAAAATGTCACTGATTCAATTTTTTCTTTTATTGAAAATTGCCTAACTGCCAAAATTTCAGCGTTTTGACAGCTAGAGAAGGATAGCTATAGTAACCTGACATATAACCACTCTACACACCGCGGTTACATGTTTGACGTAACCGCAAGTAAACTATTATTCACGAAAGATGACTATTCAAGGTCATTTGTGAGCCGTCTGATATAATATTACTTGCAGATAACTTCATTGCATTTCGTTTGCATAGGCGTGCAACATGAAATATTTATGGACACATTTTAACTAAAAAAATAAGAATAATTCATTTGAAAATTATGTTTCTTCCTAAATAATGCCTTTCTGAAACATTTATGTTCTTCGCTTATGTTTTTGCAAAATACAAAAACAAAGACTTAACTTATAAACCAAGGAATAATAATTTGATTTAAACGGCAACGCCACTGGGTAAATATTAGCACAGAGGACAGTGCAGTAGATAATTAGGTATCTGTAATTCTACGACATATGTCATTATTATTTATAGTGTGTTAGAAAGTAATACCACTATTTACGTATATCTGTCATACCACATAAATTAAATAGACATAGGTCAAATAATATTTCTCTTTCTAATACAAAATGTTGCTAAGCTACTGCTATTAAGTGGTGTGTATTCTTTCTTCGAACAAATGACCTTGAATAGTCATCTTTCGTGAATAATAGTGTAACCGGTATGCTGAATAAAATGCGGTTACCATGTAATCGGAGGTAACCGCTCTGAATAAAAAATGCCTTAAATTAGGCGCTTTCTTTTTAGGGGGAAAATGAACTGATCTTACTTTGTACTGAACTACACCTAAAAAAGAACAATATATATTTTTTAATGAGAAGTAGAGAATAAAAATATATATGGCATTATATTTATAATATAATAATCTGCTGAATTTGCTTGTGGTTATAGTTTGTTGTATATGTGATATAATTTTGACATATTAATTTATTTTACCTTTGAGTATTTAAATTTGGAAGTATTTCTTATGATAATGAAACGTTTCAAACTAATTAATTTCTTCTATTCCTATCATTTTAATATCAAATGCCTACAAAAAAGACAAAATACATAGCAGTCAGTCATATTGACGTGACATTGATATTCGAGATCAGTTCAGAAGAAAATGGGTAGTACAAGATCATTTATCCCCTTTTAAAAAGAACGATTTAGGGTAGATGCGTGCTACTACTCGGAGTTGATCTTCTTGATAAAAAGAAAGCGGCTAATATACAGAAATATGTCAGTATAAAGTACATGCACGTCACGTTGAATTTTTGATATTTGAAGTAATTTATTATATTATATTATATTAAGTTCATTTTAAGTACTACATATATGATTTTAAATTAGTAGATTTGTTATTTAATGTATTCGCGACGATATTATAAACGTACAATTAAATTTTGCTCCATTGTAATTTTAATAAAATAATATCAAATTCGAATCAGTTTCCATATTCTTATGACATTTAAATCACTGCTTTCAAAAAATGACCTTGCATTTGTTCATTTAATTAAATTTACTATAGAACTAAATTCAACTGAATGTTTATAACACTGGTCCTAGTTGTACAAAAATAACGTTTATAACCAAACGTTAGAATAATATCACTATCAATATTATTACTTAGCAGCAGATGTTTACTTGCATTCAGCTGATTTTGACATGGTTGTCAACATGACGTGCATACTCGTATAATCTTTACGTGCTCTATATAAGGTGATTTCGGGCGACAACCGTTCACTTGCGGTATGTTGCGTTCAGGTACGTACCACACATTCTGGCGCTAGGAACAACATACCCGGTATGCTTGGATCAGTGATCACAGCTGAACGGGTTTGCGAGTCGGGTCAGCTCTCTGTTCACTATTTCTATCTCTTTTTATGTCTTTTTTTGAAATGTCAAAGTCAAAACAGTCGGAGTCGTGGGCTTATGTCAAACAGGGTGACATTATTTTCGTTGACTCTTTTTTGGACTAATATGGAAAAAACTATCTTTCTCCGTTAATGCATTTTAATTGTCAGACACTATTTTTGACAGTTTTAAATGTCGTATAATATACATAACCACCAAGCACGGTGTCAACAAGTAAACCAACGATTTTTGGCGCCACCATTAACCATATCATACCGTAAGTAATCCGAAGAAATGAACGGGTATGTCGCCCGAAATCGCCTATAGGGCGCGAGCAGACACGTGACTCGAGCAACCTTGACGTGTTTAGAATCAGCTGATGTGTGTGCGCGTGTCATTTTGACAAGAACAATGTCACTTTGACAGGACTGATAATTTGACTTATTTTAATTTTGAATTGAAAATTTTTTACTACTTTTAAATTCATGTGTTTTACTGGCCGAAATTTGTATAATATTAACAATTTAACAGTTCAAAATCAAAATAAGTCAAAACATTGGTTTCGTCAAATTGATTTGTTCTTGTCAAAGTGACAAATGTTTGTATGTTATATTAAATGTATTTATATAGTATATGTTAGTCCTGTAACTGGATTCTTTTGGGCAATAAAGTTTATTATTATTATTATATATTGCAACTTTTCTCTCCTAACACAGAAGTCGGAGCTCTTACAGTTTTAGAGATATGCATAGTTAATTTGAATTTGTAATTCTTAGCATGATTCCTTTCTTAACTTGGGTGGCGGGAGGTAAAAATTGTAAGGTAATGTGCTGACTACATTGAATTTTAATGCGCCTTTGATTCGAATTGATATGAATATCGATTAAATTTAGAGTTACTAAGCAACGATTCGAGTAACCATGGTAAATATAACTTAGATACCACTTGTTTACTTGAATATGTTTCATGTCATCTGTGTATGAAAATTATTTAATTAAATAATACTCCATTATAATAAAGGTAAGTGATACAAACATATTTTTACATTATTACTAGCATTTTTAAGTAATTGTATTTTCTTAATAATTTCTAATTTATATAAAAATTATGTATATTATATTATTCAATAAATGGGGTCGTGTGCATTAGGTGACCGGTTTTATTCAGCCTAGGTTCGATTCCGATCGACGCCAAATTGATATTTCACAATTATATCAAATTTGCAAATAGCACAAGAGTTACCCCTGTGGTACTCTCTCCACGACAGTATTGACATCCCGAAAGGTGACGCCTGATAAGAGCCTTCAATGGTTATGTTGTCATTACCGAAATCTGCGAATTAAAATGCAGATTGCCACACCCGGAAATGGGTAATAAACCGTGAAATAATAAATATAACCATAAATTTATTACAGAAAAAATAAAGATAAAAATAGTTATTTTAGCCTACAAGTTAAATTTGATAGGTACCGAAGCAAGTGGAATCTTATTCATTATAAAAAATACAATTAATACTATGTATTTCTTGCAGAAAGATGGACCAAAGTGAGGAATACTTTGGAGGAGAAGAAGAAGGAGAATATGAAAGGTACCAAAGCAAATGGAATTCGTACTCCATGTAGAAAGGAGGGCGTATTGATAAGTTTTTAGCCAAACATAGAAACAAGTATTTTTTTGGTCAAATTCACCTTTATTTTTCAACATAGACTTCTTTTTAAGTCAATACTTATCTAGCTATTTTAGCACCTGAGGTAAAAGTAAAAAATTGCACATTTTGAACAAGATGCTACAGATTACTTAATTGTTGAAATTCATTGTTTGATGTTTAGGGGTGTTTAATCCAAAAACGGGTAGTGGGAAAAAAATTTCATATTCAGATTCGAAATCCTCAGACATTTTTACATATATGCACAAAGTTTCAAATTTTTCTGGAGCTTGATACAAATTTTGTAAACGATTATTTAAAAAATGAGCTGGTATCAAATATTTATTTATTGTTGAAATTCATTGTTTGTTGTTTAGGGGCGTTTAACCCAAAAACGGGTAGTAGGAAAAAAAATTCATGTTCAGATTCGAAATCCTCAGACATTTTTACATATGTGCACCTAGTTTCAAATTTTTCTGAAGCTTGATACAGATTTTGTAAAAGATTATTTAAAAAATGAGCTGGTATCAAATATTTATTTATTGTTGAAATTCATTGTTTGTTGTTTAGGGGTGTTTAACCCAAAAACGGGTAGTGGGTATAAATTTTCATGTACAGATTCGAAATCCTCAGACATTTTTACATATGTGCACCAAGTTTCAAATTTTTCTGAAGCTTGATACAGATTTTGTAAAAGATTATTTGAAAAATGAGCTGGTATCAAATATTTATTAATTTTTTAAGGGGTATATTTGTATTTTCGGGTTCATAAACCCCATATTAGGGGTTGGACACTTTTGTACTATACATATTTTGATTCTACAGACTTTTTTACGTATGTTCACCAAAATTCAGTCAAATCCATGAGGGACCCATTTTTGCTATGAAACAATAAAGATATTTTTAAGGGTTTCCATGCTCTTTTTGGGGTTGTAACTCCGAACCCCGTTGAAACTCATAAAATCTGTGCGCCATTGAACTCACCACCTTTTAATTAGTAAGTGTACAAATTTTCATAACATTTTAACGATTGGTTCAAAAGTTATTCACCCTTAAATTTGAAACTGTTTGTAATGAAATTTTAACAATCTTTCCTCTAGAAAAACCTGACGATTACGGGGGTTCCCCTCGGTTACGAGGGGAATCCCCGTCTTGTCAGGTGTATAATAATGTACCTTCAAGGGGATGATTTATTGTCCGAATTTAAAAATTCATAACTCCGAAACGGTTTGAGATATCGGGATGAAATTTGGATATGATACTTTTGGGACTTTTGGGCATCGACTACTGATTAGACCAAATAATTAATTAAACCAGGGGTACCAAAATTATTGGGGTAAAGTTTAAGTGGTGTTACTTTAGAACCGTTTGAAATATGGGGATGAAATTTGGTATGGATATCATTAATACTTAAGACATTAATTGGGTAATTAAATGATTAATGACTTTTACCAGTGGCACAAAAAATGTGGGTCCAAAAATGTAAAATGATGTAGCTTTTGAACCATTTGAGATATAGGGTTGTAATTAAGTATGTATACCTGGTATATCTTTGCAATTAGGGTAGTTTATTAAGTAAACCAGTGGCGCTAAAAATGTGGGACAAGTTAGGATAAATTATTGAGCAGACCAGTGGCTCTAAAAATGTTGGGCAAAATATATCAAATGGTATTATTTTTTGACTATTTGAGATGTGTACTAGTACTTATGCAGTTTATTAAGTAGACCAGTGGCTTCAAAAATGTTGAACGAAATATATAAAATATTGTCATTTTTGAAATATTTGACATATAAGGTTATGTGTACCTAATACAAGTACCTATATGTTTTAATTCGGGTACATTGTTATGTAAACCAGTGGCTCCAAATATTTTGGATCAAAAATTCGTAACTTATGTATAAATCGTTTGAGGTACAATGCTGATATTTTGTACATACAGTGGAAATCAGTTTATGTGAATTCTGATCATCCGGACCGTTTAGAGATATCACTAAATGAATTATGGATATATATATATATATATATATATATATATATATATATATATATATATATATATATATATATTTTAAAGCAAGGTATCCAAAATTCGTTTAGTGTCATTCTTTAGTAAATTTGTGATATCTGTTATTAAATTTGAGATATCTCTCATTATTTATTTTCAGATATCTCAAATTCAGTTGTAGATATCTGAAAATGAATTATAGACATCACTAGACGAATTTCGTACATCATTAAATAAATTAAAAATATCACTAAACGAATTTTGAAATGTAACTTATAAAATTATGGAGTTTCGTGGCCGCGTGCTGAGTGTCTGGTTGCGAATCTGGGGAACCGGGTTCGATCCCGACCGACGCCAAATAATTAGAATTTTAAATGGCACAAAATTGACCCCTGTGGTGCATTCTCCAAGCCAGCAATAAGTGCCCGTGAGGTGACGCCTGATAAACGCCCGCACGGTACAAATATGTCATCATCAATACCGATATTTGTATACGAATCAGATTGGCACACCCAGCAATGGGTAATAAGCCGTGATGATATATTTATTTATTTTTATATTTTTAATTTGTTTAGTGATATCCGAAATTCATTTAGTGATATTCTTAATTCTTTTAGTGATATCCGTAATTCATCTATTGATATGCCTAATTTATTTAATGATATCCTTAATTCAAGACCAAGTGTATCAAATGTTTTCCAAAAACTTAATTTAAGGGTATGTACATACCCTTAATTCAATTAGAGATATCTATAATTCATATTTAGATATCTTTAAATTAATTTTGGATATCAAAATTTAACTTTTCGAAATCTGCATTGAATTCGACTGAAACAAATGATTATCAAACAGTAACTAAGCGCCCAAAATGGCTGAAATTTTCAAAAATATTTTTCAAAGCATAAACAATTGCAGGACCAGAATGATTTTCATGATTAACGGCTTGTACATGTTGAGGCTACAAACTTATCAATACTGTCTCGTATAAAAAAATATACAATTAATATTATGTATTTCTGGCAGAGAAAGGGGCCCGACTGAAGTACACTTTCGAACAGAATCTAATAGGTACCGAAGTACAGTGGACCCAGGTGACGTAGACTTTCGAGTGGAATGGGTAAAAAACCGCGTCTTAGCGTTTTTCGGAATAGACGACGAAATCTATTTCAATGAAATGATGCAAGCTAACAATGACGATCTACTAGATAAACTAATAATATTCCTTGAGGAAGATATCATCTCTATATCACAAGATGAACTAGATAAAAAAGTGTTTCATGTTTATAAAACTACATGTGACAGACTTTTTGAAGAAGAAATATATGTTCCTGAATTAGGTACGTGTCAATTGCGGGAATTATTTTCTGGTTAGTGGTAGGGTTCTATTTTCGGCTAGGAAAATCAGCAACGCAGTACCGACTTAAGACATTTTGCCGCCCGGGGCTAATTTTTAAAAACCGTCATTCTCAACAAAGAAAAAATAGTTTTTTCAACATCAAACTGCCAAGAGCCAGGGGAAAAAACATAAATGTTACAAATTTTGTTTTTTCATTACACGAATTTTAAACTTTGAAACCCCATATAATGCTTTTGGAATGACAAATTGTGTTAATTTTATTTAGAAACTCATATTGGTCATTTCTGAAAATTATTATACCCACAGATGGGTCAAGTTTCAACTTATGTGGGACCTAACAGAATTTCTCCGTTATTTTTGCCGGTTTACGGTTTTCGATTCAGCTCCGGTTCGAAGTCCTGGTTTAATGAAAGGTCTCGTGGAATAGACTATAGGTAGAAATTATGAAAGTCCACGAACTCCCATATTTTTGAAATTCAATGACAAGTTATTTTCGAATTGGTTCTGAAACGTTGGTTAATAGAACATTTCAAATGTTCACCAGTTTCACGACTTTGCAGTCGGAGCTTTTTCGCTACATCAGTCACTCGTCCAAATTTTTTGCGTCGTTTGGTGGTTTTATTAATTGTGTAATTCAGTGGTTAATTTTTAGTAACTGTCTAAAAATTGTATCCAATTGTTTGTTATATTGTCAACATAGGTACTAAATTGGTTAAAGTTTTAACCAGTTACTAAAAATTAACTACAGAGTTACGGAATATCATCAGACACCGCTCTTAGCTTAACAAATTTCTGTTCAGTACTGAACAAAAATCGGCTGACTAAGTTATAATTTGCGCATATCACTGTCGAACATTCATCTTTTTATACTCTGACGTTTGGATCGTCATCCTTTTTAGATCTTGTCTTACAATTTCTGAGGCCTGTATCTTAGGATTGTTACCGTTTTGTCTCCTTTACACATACTATTTAAAAGCGCCCACCTTCAATCTATAAGTACCAATCATCTCATTTTGCTAGAAAATGGACATTCATTATTTTCCCCTGGTTCTTAAATTTGCTTTGATTAAATTTTTTATTTAAAATAATTTAAGAAAGTGCTCTGCTCGGTGTACCGCCCTTTACGTATCTACTGCCGGGAGCTATAGACCCCAAAAGCCAACAGATCCAAAAGGATGTCTAGTAAAGAAAAAATGAAAATAACATTTGAAAATTAATTTAAACTACATAAAGGTTATTGATTTTTGGTAATTAACTAATTTGATTGTTTTCCAGTGGTGCCAACTCCCCCAGAAGAGCCCCCTCCGGAAATAGAACCGGTAGGCAAAAAGGGCAAAAAGGGCAAAGGTAAAGGCAAAGACAAGAAAGAGAAAAAGAAGAAGAAGAAACGCCCGGTAGGTACTGCTACTCCTGAAGCCATTATAGAACCAGCAAGTGAGACAGAGACAGAAACTGAAGACGAAGATGAGGAAGGTGACCAATTATTACCAGGACCAGGTATTATTTAAATCTTACAAAATATAATGTAGGAAACGTTTTTTTTATCTGACGCCCAATGTAAAACCGGCATAACTATTTTCCAGATCCAGGTCCAGGTCCAGAAATAGTTGACGGAAACATGGTGGGAGGAGTTGAACTCCATCCTGCCCCTGGAAGTCCAGAACCTTCAGAAACTGAGGCTGAGGAGTCAGAAATGGAACCATCCGAACCAGCTTCAAAAGGTACATTTTTTGTCTAGTTCAACATGTGACGAATATTAGACCAATGACGTCAAATATATAGAATTTTAAATGACACAAAATTGACCCCTGTGGTGCACTCTCCACGTCAGCAATGAGTGCCCGCACGGTACAAATATGTCATCATCAATACCGAAATCTGTGTACAAATCAGATTGGCACACTCAGCAATGGGTAATATGCCGTGATGATATATTTATTTTATTTTTATTTACGAAGATCCCGACCGACGCCAAATATTTCCAATTTTAAATGGCACAAAATTGACCCCTGTGGTGCACTCTCCACGCCAGCAATGAGTGCCCGTGAGGTGACGCCTGGTAAGCGCCCGCACGGTGCAAATATTTCATCATTACCGATATCTGTGTTTACAAAGCAGATTGGCACACCCAGCAATGGGTAATATGCCGTGATGATATATATATATATATTTTTTTTAAGATTAAAACGCTTACTCAATATTGGTAACTTCATTTATTTGAAGAGATACAAGTTTGGGTAATATGCCAATTCCTAAACTATTAGAGGTTGGGAAATATGTCATTCCTAAACTGTAACGACAATCTTGGATGGGAAAAGACAGACCATGCTTCCACCCCAAGGATTGGAAATCTTTATATAGGGTTGCCTAGCAACATTGTCAAAGATTCCTATAATAAAGTACCTCAGTGGGAGTTTCATTTACTTCATCAACAAAAATAAAGATTTTTGCTTCCAGGTTTATATGAAATGAGTGAATGGTACCTCATCAATGCGATGAATATTGTATAAATGTTTATAATTGTATCTACCTTTTGTCTTATAGCTGGAGCTCAAGCTGGATCTCCAAAAAAAGGGAAAGGCAAAAAAAAGAAGGGTAAAAAAGGTAAAAAGGGCAAGAAAAAAGTCAATATTCCTCTTAGCTTTTGCCCAACAACATTATTTGTATTGTACCAGTTACGGGATTTGCTTTAGCTGCTGCCTTGCCTTCTTAGCTTTTACAGTTTAAAGGTTGATGATGTTAAAGTAATTACTAGATACGTATATTGTGTTGTTATTTTTATTCCATTGTTTTGACATTTATATAGATAATTACTGACCGTAACAGACTATACTCAGGGTCATATATCCAGCACTCGCTACCCTAGGACGACAATTTCTTGCCTCAATCTACAAACAGATACTTTTAACTCTTTACAAATAAATACTATGCCCTAAGCTTTCTAAGGCTAAAATGTATGACATTCTAATATAAGGTTTACACTAAAATAAAAACATTACTATTTTACTAATAAAAAAATACGTATGGATCAAATAAGATCTCTATAAGATGTCCAAAGCTTTTATAAATTTGTTCTATATGAAAAGTTTTTTGTTAATTATAATTAATACTATACATATTAGGTTAGTTATTTGAACTCAAATTTTAAAGTGGATTAGATCAAAACATTCAGCCCGATTCACAAAAAAAATAAGCTAGTCCTTATTTTTGGATTAGCGAATTTTACTCTAATTTTGCCAGTTTATTTCTTAAAATATAATCTAAATATAATCCAAGTAACTACCTTTTTACCTTCCGCTTTAGGTAAGGAAGGTATTGTCTTTGGTCAAAAAAATCGATGATGAGTTTTTAATGAATAAGTACGTTTTAGGGTCACTAGAATACGATATTACTATTTTCACGATGATGTCTGTATGGATAGATGGATGTACGTATGTATGTATGGATGGATGGATGTATGTATGTATGTACATACGAGTATGTGTGTGTGGCGATTCTTTCGGATCACAGAACTCCAATAGTCCAATACCACCTTTCCAAAAAATTTAATTTTTGCGTACTCCTTTTCTTTACATCCATATGAAGAGCTGATTAGATTTTAGTTATAATTGGTCGATCGGAAGTACCCTTATGTGAAGATTTTATCAGTTTTTCTTGATAAAAACTGCTGTTAAATATCATATAGGTATTTTATTCTCTATACGATCTGATTACATTTTATACTTCATATTCAATGGATATACAGTTAAAAAATTATAAAGAAATTAAATTTCAAAAAGCAGCCAGATGTGCTAAAACTATGGAAACATCTACTATATTAAGATAATTCTGATTGACAAATGTCAGTGTCAAGTGCAATTGACAGTATATGTAGTTATAATTTTACTGGAAATATATAGAATCTCTACTCTTACAAGAAACTTTCTGTATGGAATTTGTACAAAATACATAGAACTGATTGAAGGTGATGTACTGAAAATATGGACTATTTTGCAACAAACTGTCTATGTGGAATTTGTACAAAATATATAGAACTGACGGAAGGTAATGAGCTGTCCACATCAGATTTTTGATAAAATAATATATACCGGGATAGAATAGATTTCACTAATCCAAAAATGTGGCTTAGCTTAAACTTTTTCGTGAATTGGGCTGAACATTACTAGTGTATATTGTACAAATATGTAAGTTCTAGAGCTAGACAGACGATATGTATATTTGTATCAACACATAAAACTCATAGTTTTTCGCTTTCAGGTTTATATGGAATGAGTGAATGGTATCTCATCAATGCAATGAATATTGTAAAAGTATTTATAATTGTTTCTATCTTTTTGTGTTATAGCTGGGTCTCCAGGTGGAACTCCAAGAAAAGGGAAAGGCAAAAAGGGTAAAAAAGGTAAAAAAGGCAAGAAAAAAGCCGACGTCCCAGGTAAATGATTGTAAAATTAATCCACGGGGAAGAAATATTTTATCTATAATTTTCTCTATTTTTAGTAGACGAACCAGAAGAAGAACCCGAACCAGAATACATACTAGTGAAGGTATATTTTATTGATACTAATATAAATATTACTTTCTCACGACCACATAGGTGCGAAAATTGACAATATCGTTCATATATTCGAAAAATCATAACACACTAGTGTGTTAAACGAACAAGAGTGTTGCCAACTGACCGTAATTTGAGTTTGTATTTTACTTATAACTGGCGCTGATGTCAGCACCATCTGCTGAATGGCTTACGTGGAATAGAACATAATAAACTTTTTCCTTTTATTTAGAAAATCATTCAAAAGATTGTGAAGTCACCATTACTTATTGGCGGTTTCGGAATGATCGATGGAGATAAAGCACCTCCCGACATGAGATACATTTACATTCTTCGAACAACGGAAGCTGGGCTTCCAAGAATGAATAGTATGGAGGAAGCGATGAAAAAAATGAGTAAATCTTTCTTATTAGGATCCATTAATTCCAATTTTCTTCAAACTTTGGAACATTTTCTCACAAATGTAAGAAACATTTTATATTTAGAGATGAGAAGTGGTTAAAGCCTGTTTTACACAACACTTTTTCCGGCTAAAATTTAGTTCCTACATTGAAAGATGTAAAACAGGATTTAACGCATCTAAATATTATAATAGAAACTTTTACTGACTTTTTTTCAAACTAGATCCGACATTAGTTTTCTTCTCCGTGACTTCTAAAATATTCTCTCACGGAGTAACTAATGTTGTACATTAAACGGGATTACAGCTGATAATAAGAATAGGGGGAATTACCTAAATCTAATTGGTCATTTACAATGTGTCTTTTCTGATTTTCGAATTTCCAAATTTTCCAAGAAGTTTAACTTTAATCCTTTTTTGATGCATACTAACGAAATTTTCAGTTTATTACTCCAATGCCCGGTTTTATAAGCATCGAATAAACTGCTGAGTTATTACTTTAAAAGTAAATTTAATCGACGAATATATAAAAGTGTCTGTTTTATAAAATAAGTTACAGAGTAAAATAACTACTTTCAGAGTAAATATTTTATCCTGGTGATTTACCAACAGAGACATGACATCTGTCATTATTTTGTGAAGGCCCATTCAGAATAAAAAAAATTAGCGGTAGTGTAAGAATTAGTGGCATCGGTAGCGTAAGAAATTTATAGTAAAAATTATTTCCGTTCACAATGAAAAATTATTGAAATTATAGTTTCTAGGAATTTTTTATTAAAAATTACTTGGAGGCAAGGTTGACAGTTATAGCTGTCATTTTATTTTTGCACAAAACGCAACTGACATAGATGATGATTTATTAATTACACTTATCCACAAGCACTCCATTGTGTGATATAAGCGAAGAGATTAAGGGAATTTAAAATTAATTCAAAAAAATCTGATATGGCCAGCACATTACCTTCCGTCAGTTATATGAGGTATGTACGATAATTCTACCGGTGAACTCTTACCGGTAAACAGCTTTTTGTCGGGTTATAGCTACCGGAATCGATATTTTAAGAACGCAAGTGGGGTAGCTCCATAACTTGAAAATTTGAAACAGGTTAGAAATTTGACGTAGTTAATAAACTGAGCAGAGTCCTATTTTGAACACTTTTAACGGGCGTGCTGCGCTTTGCATAACTACCTTTTTTTGAGATTAGATCCTTGAACAATTTTCGAACACGGTAACCTTTTATCACTCGTGTTTTCGAACACAGTCGGTAGATGCGGTATCTACCGGTAGAATTTTCGTAAATGCGTATGTATTTTCTACAAAATCCATACAGAAAGTTCGTTGCAAAAGATTCTAAATTTCTTGTATGTACATTACCTTTCGACAGTTGTATGTATTTTATACAAATTCCATACAGAAAGTTTCCAGCAAAAAGATCCTATATTTCGAGTAAAATTATAACATAAATATACTACGAATATGTCAATTGCACTTGACACTGACATCTCTCAATCAGAATTTTCTTAATATAGTAGCTGTTTCTAGCATAGCTGGCTAATTTATGAAATTTAATTTCTTTATAATTTTATAACTCTATATCCATTTAATATGAAGTATAAAATGCAGTCAAATCGTATAGAGAATACAATGTTCTTTAATATTTATAATAACATTAAATGTGAAAAAATGATATTTAACATCGTTTTTTCAAGAAAAACAGTTAAAATCTTCAAATGAGGGTACTTCCGGTTGACCAATTATAACCAAAATCTAATCAGCTCTTCATATGGATGCAACGAAGAGGAATACGAAAGAATTATAATTTTTGGAATTGTAGTATTAGAGTTATCGCAGACGAAAATTTTGTTACATACACACACACGGACACACATACACACACACACACACACACACACACACACACACACACACACACACACACACACACACACACATACAGACATCATCGTAAAAATAGTAAAATCGTATTCCAGGGACCTTAAAACGTGCTTATTCATTAAAAACTCACCACCGAATTTTTTGACCAAAGACAATACCTTCCTTACCTAAAGGTGACGGAAGGTAAAAAGAAAATGCGTGGGCATAAATTGCTTTTGAAATAAGCGAAAATGATAAGTTACGTGTTCACTTTTAATTGTGCAAAGTTTATTAATAAGTCTGTTTGTTTATATAGCGCAACGTCTGAGGCACACCACAAAATGATCCTTTTTCTATTGCTCATTTTATCTGCTGAAATCAGAAATCAGATGTCAATAAACGTCAAAACTGTCAAAAAATTTAAGCGGTAGCGTAGTGGCAACGTAGAAGTTTGTAGTATGCAAACTCCTACCGCTGCCATTGCCACTGCGCTACTACTAATTTTCTTAATTTTTGGATGTGAACGAATACATTTGCTATAACGCATTCAATCTTTTACCCAGGGGACTACCACTGCCACTAATTCTACCGCTACGTTAATTTTTTTGTTGTGAATGATACTTGATTCTTGCATATAAATATTTTCTATAATTATATACATTTAATATTGTTTTTCGCTATATTAAGAACCTATAAGCCAGAGTGGTAATAAAATTTTATTTTTTTATGAATTTGCAACTACAATTTTAACTGGGGACAAGGAAAAGAGCCTCCATGAAGAGTGTGTGAATACCGTCAGGCTACGGTTTCTAAAATCGGCTAATCTTTCCACTACTGGAGCATAAGAGAGATTGATAAAACCAGGATAAAACATTACTCGACTGTATTCCTTAAAACCAATACTGAGGATAATGTTAACTGAAGAGGATCTATTCCAAACAATGTGCCGCAGAATGTTTTAATAATATTGTATTCTGTATGTTCCTGACACGAAATAAATCCAAATGTCAACTAACATGGAAAAATGAGAGAACGGGGAAAAATTACGTAGAAATAGATAAAGCAAATATATTGGATATAAATAAATACAGGGAATTTATTTTAACGTGCAACATATGGTCAATCACTTCCATGGTTACTACACACTACTGTCAAGAAATGACAGCAATGTAATATTTGTCCATTTTAAAATGCAACATACAAAAATTTGTAATTATGTATTTTAAATAGTAACTTCCAATAAATTAGCCTACATACTATTAACAAAAAATCAAAACTTTAATATAGGACATCTTAAACTTTGGTTTACAAAAATTTATAATTTTAATATAATACACATATATCCTCAAAATTCAAAAATAGCTCCATCCACACTGAGTCAATATCCTAGTCGCTCTTAGAAAGAATTGACACCATTTGTAATGTGTTCTGCAGGTATCTCCTGTGCTGCAATATTATTTATAATGTTGCATTTTAAAATGGACAAATATTACATTGCTGTCATTTTTTGACAGTAGTGTGTAACCATGGAAGTGATAAACCATATGTTGCATTTTAAAATAAATTCTCTGTATAAAAATAATGCATGGAATTTAATTTAATTAATGTTGATGTGTCAAATTTATTCTACAGAATAAAATTTACTTCGTCGAAAATCGATGGACTAATTTATTCTGTAGATTTACTTAGCTAGTATTTTTATTCTTGCTTTATAAAACGAAAATCTCTGGAATAAACTATTTTACTTTACAAGTAAATTTTACTTTGCTAGTAATTTACTTATCCATCTTTTATAAAACTGGGCATTAGTTTTAGAATGCAGTATGCTCGTATATCTACTGTTATTAAGCTTTATCTTATCAGGGAGAACTGCCACTTCTAGAGAATCAATTCCAAGAACCTCTGATAGGAATGATTTTCAGAGATAGAAAGGAAGGCAAAGAAGAAGATGCCGCACACTCCCATGTGCATATCAGAAGACCCTCTGATTTTCGTCGTATGTCGCTAAACAACCAAGCTAAAGCCAAGAGTGAACCGATTGTAAGGAGGAAATCTATGTTACTGCCAAGCAAATCTATTATCGATGCACACTTAGCTAGGAAAGAGAGACAAACGCCTACTAAAAATGCCCTCATGGAGGACGTAACAAGTTTAATAGGCTACATTAACTGGTGAGAAACTTTTGTCGTGCGTCGTTTTTAAATATGCAGGTGATGTGATTGGCTTGCGCCACACTATCAGCGTTTTCGATTGGGTGCTCGCTACTGCTTTCGGTCACTCTGCGAGCACGACTGTATTCGATTGGGAATTTCAGAGCAAGCGAGCAAGAAATTCTGCTCGACCTCGAGTGGTCGAGCGACTTTTTCAGAGCAATATGGCTGATCGAGCGGCACGAGTACCGAACATGACGTCAGACGGCAAATTTTCGAGCGATTTGAGAGCATACTAATCGAAAACGCTATCTGAGTTTAGCGGGATCGGTTTAACGGGATGCATGTTGCGGTTTGACGAGACCTATATCTATCACGAAGGAAGTTTTTTATGTTATTACCTAGCTATGAAAACAACGAGAGAACAAATAAAATTTTATTTATCAACGTAATGGCTGGTTTATGATAGATTTAATTTACAAATTTAGATTTACGAATTTACATTTATAAATATAAATTGTACATATTTGAGTTTACTGGTTCATGATGAATTTAAGAAATTTATGATTTAGAATTTATATTTAAAATATCACCACATTTTATATTCTAAATGTAAATTTGTAAATGCGTCCAATCATTTCACGGCATTTCAAACAATGATTTTGATGGGGAAAATGACAGTTTCAAGTGACAGTTGAAACATTTTAAACATCATAAACCAGCCATAAGAATCGTTAACACTAAGGTCCGGGCCACACTATGCGTTTTGGCGGGACCGGTTGAACGGGAAAACTACAACTTATTGTTTTAAATGAATGCGTCCACACCTATGCGGTTGCGGTCCGGTTGCCGGATACTACCGCAGCATGTTGCGGTTTGACCGGACGGTCAAATTGCCGCATGACAATTACAACATATTGAAAATAATGCGAGCGTTCACAAGGGTCTGGTTTTGTTTTTTTTTTATAGACAACGTATACTATTTGGGCTCTGCACTAATCAGACATAAGTCACACTGTGTCAGAATTGGGTTGTCAATGCTGCCGTCCTGTTTAGCGGGATATATGTGGACGCTGTACGATCCATCCCGTTTAACCGGATGCGGTTTTACCGGTCCCGCCAAAACGCATAGTGTGGCCTGGGCCTAACACATTTATTCCAACGTTTTTCTAATAAAGCTATGCTTTCTATTGTTTTCATAGCTAGGTGGATAACATATGTGTTTAAATTTTCAGGAGTATCGAACATATCGAAGGAAGTATTCACTTACAAATTTTCAATTTAAATTATCTGCAAGAGCTAGTAAATACTATTGAGGATTTTCCCGATAAAGAAACTATAGTGAAACTAGAAGACTTAGTCATGGCTTGGGAAAGACATATTACTAAAATTATTGAAATACAACTGTCCAAAGTACGATCTGTAATGTATAATCAACTATGTTTTATAGACTGTACCTATAACTATTCCTTTTGGGATACTGGGACATCCGATTACTTTTTTTCTAAAACTACTACTTCTTTGAGTAAAGACTTGAGTACAAGACTATTTAGGATAGCATAGGGTAGGGCCTGGAAACTTCCTTTTTTTTAAGGCGAATAAAATAAAAACCGATTTCTTAAGCTCCATGTTCCAACATTCAGACTATTTCCTCCCAAATAAAATTCTTTAACTAAAGAAGGGTTGTAGCAGAGACATATGCCCTCTGAGCTAATGTTTCTCCAGTAACATTGACGTTTAAATTAAAATTATTATTTCACTGTTTACGTCCATTTTTTGTTTTGTTTTATGCACAAACAAAGGCGAAGAATATGAGACTTTGAGTGAATCATTATTTAAAAAGGAACATAATTTTCAAATAAAATACATTTATTTTTTCAGTTACAATCTATCCGTAAATATTTCACGTTGCTCGCCTATGGGTACAAAATGCAGTGAAGTTACCTGCAAGCAATATATCACACGGTTTACAAATGACCTTGAATAGTCATTTTTCGTGAACCAAACTATAGCAAAATCATTTAGCTCGAGGCCACTTGGCTTGCCATAGTGAATCGTAAAGGATGTAGATTGTATCTTAAAATCGCTGAGCACCATACAGTTTCGAAAATTTACGATATCACCTCAAACATTGTTTTAATCCTCCTGTTGAAATTTAAAACAGAACTAAATACGTTAAACATGAAATATAACTCTCTGATGTATTCTCTTTCAGTAAGTTTCTTTTTAGGAACCAATTGGTAACGGTCCTCTTCCAGAATTCGAATACTGGAATGAAAGACAAATAGCTTTAAGCAGTTTAACAGAACAGCTACGAAAACCAATTATAATAAAAATTCTCAAAATTCTGGAAGATAATGATAGTCAAATACCGGCTGGCTTCCAGATATACAGTTTGGATTTGGGAAGATACCATGTGGAAGCTAGAGAAAATACCAAATTTTTATCCAGTGTTCTTCGTCATCTTAAAGTAAATATGATCAGGAAAGCTTTCAAATGTTGTTCAAAATGTCGAAAGTTTTCTGATTAAACAAAATTACTAAATTTCGGATCATGATGGTACTAAATATTCTTTTGGGAAATAATTCTGTCTATTCTAAAAACTTTTGGTATTGCGTATTCTACAGGTGACACAAGGGAAGCCGACGGTTTTTGAATAGCTAGTAATGAGTGCATGGTAGTCTCGTTGATGTTATTATGGTATGACTAGCGAATGAAAGTTGACGTTTAAATTATGTTATAGATGTGGTTTCTTTTGAAACCCTAGAGAACAATAGAATTCTACGAAATATTCAAGTATGAAATTTTTGCATGAACCCATTTAAATACTGGACTAGGAAAGCACAGAAATACATTACTATGTCTGGCTGAAAATAAATGGCCGACTAGGGTAACTGAATATCAAAACAGGGGTGCGTTTAAAATATTTTAAACATTTTTCGTTTATGTTGATTATAACAAAATATTATTTATATCTTTAAACTATTTAGTTTGGCAATTCTATCTATGAAACAGACTTGTAAAATAATATTTTAGCAGTTCAAAATAAAAATAAGTCTTGTCAAAATGACATTGTTCTTGTCAAAGTGATACGCGCACACAAATCAGCTGATTAAAAGCACTTCAAGGTCGCTCGAGTCACGTGTCTGCTCGCGCTTTATTGCCGATCGGCGCCACCTCAAAGATAAATAAATAAATCCTTATTATTTTGAAAATTTGGTGAAAACTACCCTCTCAAAAACCGTCAGGTTCCCGTATGTCACCCATCATAAAACAAATTTGAATATTCTACTGTTGACCATGTATCAATTACAGAATGTTACATTTCTAGACTTTAACCGAATCACACAGCTTTAAGAAGATGAGTGAATGTATTCCTCTTTTAATGGATGGTTTACATATGATTTGGGCACTTTCTAGATTTTATTGTACAGATGATAAAATGGTTCCCCTTATGGAAAGAGTGGCGTGGATGTTACGATATAAAGTGGAGACCATTTTGAATATAGATCATTTGTTCAGGTAAAAATAAAATAATTTCGTAGGCTTCCACAGTCTGAGTCATGAGAAATATTCGTTTTCCGGGAATGGACTGAGTCATATTTTGAGTCAGAGCTCAACATTTCGCCCGCAGTCGTATGGGGCATCTTCAGGAGCAAGGGGGATAGTACTGTCTTAAACAAGGTTACCCGACGTGTCAACCATGCTAGAGGCCGAGTTTAAGCAACAAGAGGGGGAGACTCAGTTTACAAGGTTACCCGAAGTGTAAACCACGCTAGACGCTAAATAAACCAAGTGACGAAAGGAAGGCCGAGACGACAGTTATATACTAATCTAAAGATACGGTAGATGAGTATATAACTGTCTTCTCGGCCTTCCTTTCGTCACTTGGTTTATTTGGCCTCTAGCGTGGTTTACACGTCGGGTAACCTTGTAAACTGAGTCTCCCCCTCTTGTTGCTTAAACTCGGCGTCTAGCGTGGTTGACACGGCGGGTAACCTTGTTTAAGACAGTACTATCCCCCTTGCTCCTGAAGATGCCCCATACGACTGCGGGCGAAACGTTGAGCTCTGACTCAAAATATGACACAGTCCATTCCCGAAAAACGAATATTTCTCAAAAATAAAATACGTATAAAAAAATGTGCGTTAGGTTAGGTTGTTATTTATATTTATAAAATTATACAAGCTAAGTACGCTGTACAACAATTATAAGATTCTAATTGTTCATTGACTGAAAATAATTTATAATAAATAAAACACATCAAGATGTTTTTATATTTGTGAATGACTTGCATTTTCTTTAGTAAGCCATCCGTAGAAGTGGCTGAGATGGCTATAGAAGCTAGTATAATGTTGGATACATGGAAATCATCGTATCTTGAAACCAGAGAGAAGATAGAAGAAATAGGCAAGGGCAACCGTTGGGAATTTGATAAAGCGAAACTATTTTCTGATACAGACTATCAGGCATCGGTCTGTAGAGATCTTCATGAAGTTGCCACAGTAAGATCCTACATTATGTATACAAATAAAACGAGTATATAATGGCACGAACTCTTAGTTCAGTTTGCAACAATTATCTTTCATACAAACATACATACATACATAAAATCACGCATTTCCCACTTAGTGGGTTAGCACAAAGCCGAAAGAATAACAAAACCTTCATCCAAAAAAAGTCAGTCTCTCTTTCAACAACATTCTTACTAACCTGACATCATAGGTACAACATATATTCCTCACTCTTAACATATTAAAGTGACCGATTTTCGGTAGCGAAATACCGCAACCGGACCACAATAATAGTTACGAAACAATCATCCTTCGCCACACATTCCTGTCTAAGCACACTTCTCTCGCCTCGGCCGCATTCATAGACGCTCTTCTTCTCTTCCCACTCGGAAACTTTCTCTCTTTTAGCACCTTATCAATCACATCCATCCACTTAAACACTGGACGGCCACGCAATCGAACACCCTCAATTTCACCAAGATATATACGCTTTACAAGACGTTCATTCTTTATTCTCTCCACATGACCAAACCATCTCAACTGGCTCATTCCTCGTAACAACATTCTTCCTAACCATACATTCTTCATACACCAAATTATTCCTCACGCGATCCCGCCTTCCTTTTTAAGAAAATGCTATCATAAAAGTTTTCTTTTGTAGATTATGCGTCATTTTCAAAATATGTTTGGACCAGAATTAAAATCAATTATAAATGACCCCCAACAAATAGATTTCGTTATAAAACAAGTGGATGAAATTGTCATACCGATTCAAATGGCGGAGTTTAACATTTTCAGTAAGGATTATAAAGAAAACTGGGAAGCAGTTATGCAAGAAATCCATAAATTGGTGAATTTGCTTGAACACAAAGCCAAGTTCTTCATAAATATGAGTTTTAAAATATTAAAGTAATATTTGTCTACTTAGATATTATTTTTTTAATATTGTAAATGTTGTAGATCATCTGAAGAAGCACTAGAGATGCTTTTAAAATTCAAACATATAGAGACACGTGAATCGATAGTACAACAATTATCAACGAAATATGACGGAATTATGGACTTTTTCTCGAAAGAAGTTATTCAAATAGAAAACATCTTTATGGTATATAATTTCACATTATACCAATATATTGACGTAAACGATTGCAAAATATATATCATAACACGACATATTACTCAATAGCGAATCTAATTTAATTTAAAGACTTCGGTAGTGTTGAAATATTTGTACGACAACTTAGTTTCATCTCACAGAGTAAAGGTACATTCACAATTACTTTAGTGAAAATATTGCCGATTATAAATTTATGCCATTTACAACCACGTTTACTTCTTCCTGAAATTTATTAGAAACATCTGTAAGCAACTTGATAAAATAGTAAAGTCGCTAGAATGATTGACTATTATCAGACCGCCTGGAGCGAAATTTTAGGGCGACATTTTTTGAGACTATTTTTTTACAATATAAATTAATCAAATTATAAATTTATTGACTCGTCCAGTGTATAGCTTTAATCATAATGCTGACAATTCCAGTTGCAGCAAACTTATATTTTTTTACGTTATACTAAGAAATAAGAAAGGTTAAATTTGTTGGCGATTATATCAATTAAAAACATTGTCATATCAAATACTGAAGAAGTAATTGTTGTTCAGGAAATCTCCTGAAAAATACCCCCAACATAAAAAATTGCAACAAAAGCTTTTATACGGAATCCTGTACAGAAAATAAACTGATGCAGCAGCCCCTCGCCAATTTGGAAAAAGGCGACATATTTTAGTTTTTGACATTTTTCTAGAATACGGTGATCCGTATCTAAAATACTAAAAAATATTTTTTCTTTTCCTATATACAGGGTTAGTCACGGAAGAGTTATTTTGAAAGTCCGTTTGTTTGCAACCCAAAATACTAATGACAACAGACCACATTTAATTGTTTAATGTCAAAATGGCAGAACCATCACTAGACAAGCAAAGCAATAGTGAATTAAATATTCTATTTTTTTAAGAGAGGAAGCTAGACGCTGTTGTAAATTGTATTTGAGGTTGTACACAAACGGACTTTGAAAGTAACTCTCCCGTGACTAATCCTGTATATGGTATTAGACAAAAATAAAGCGACTCTGTAGAACCCAAAAGAAAAAAATCTCTGTATCCAAAATATTTTCAAAAAATTTCATTCAGATTAAAATTCTGTGATTGTTCACGAATTGTGGACACAAATCGCCTTTTTCTAATTAAAATTATATTAAATGAGGGGCGCAATTTACAATTTTCGCCTGGGGCGCTCAAAATTCTCGGGCCGGCACTGACTATTATGTCTATATTCTGTTTCATTTAACACATTCAGTATTTCAGAGAATAAGGAATAGTTTTGACCTCTCTGATTGGCTGAAATTGGAGACAAGAGACAAGTTTACCCAATGTAATTTCGGCTACTTAAAACTGGCGTTGTAGCGAGCGCCATTTACTGGATGGGTTGATTTGAACAGATTGGTTTCATTCATTTACATAAAACATGTACTTATTAAACTACACTGGTATTAAACAACCACAAATGCAACCCCACGAACAAATATCAAATGGTCAAATTCAAAGTAGTGTTTACAGGTGATGGAACAAATACGGCAATCACAATGATGTATTCAAATTTGATTGTGAATGTACCTTAATATTCATTTATATGAATCGTTATATATATATATATATATATATATATATATATATATATATATATATATATATTGGAGAAATTCTTAAATCGTTTTACGGGACAGTGTTCAACATCTGTAAATTCTGCTATCGTTACATCATATTATAAAGCTACCTTTATCAACTCTAATGTAGACACCATCAAATAAGAACGCTTAACTCTTTCCCTTCTCCGCACCCTGCCCCTTGCCATGCGTTGTTACGTTACCGCTTCTTCATAACTTAGAATTTTCAACAAGACCAGTATATGTTTTTATCTTCTACAATGTAGAAATTCCAGTCCATACTTATTTGACGGCAACCATAACAAACTGAACAAAATTCATTTCCTCAGAGAAACAGGAGAAACCCTCCGTTGTGCAGAAACCATCCACCACATGCTGGTGCCATTTTCTGGGCCAGGATGCTTTTCGAACGTCTCAAAAAACCTGTCTTAACGTTCCAAAAAGTCGAAGAACTCAAAGGGTCGCACAAAAAAATTGAAGCTTTTGAAAATTATATGCAAGTTGTTAAACTTTTAAAAACTTATGAAACCCAAAAATTTGAAGCTTGGTTGGAAAGTATAGAGCCTATTATGGACCAAGCATTCGAAAAGAATGTTTTAAAATTGACGAATATATTAATGACCAAAGGTAGGTTTGAAATAATGTTGCTATAAATGTATATATATATATATATATATATATATATATATATACACCAGTCAAAGAGCATCAAAGAATTACGAGAGAAAGTCAAAAATTAAAGGGACATTTAAAAAAATACGTCAAAATAGAAACGAAATGTTAATTTTTCGTTGTAGAAGACTTAATTTTGATCAATTACTATCTATTTATTTGAAATGTCAAAATATTTGTAAATTTTTATAAAACAGATAATACAAAACGATACAGCGCGATACCAAAGCCGCTTTCTTTTTATCATGCAAGAAGATCAACTCCAAGTATCATACATCTACCCTAAATCGTTCTTTTTAAAAGGGATGAATGATCTTGTACTATCCATTTTCTACGCCCCCGCGAAGCACCACCTTTGAAACAGGATCATATAGATCCTGAATTGATCCCAATGTCAATGTCACGTCAATATGACTGACTGCTATGTATTTTGTCTTTTTTGTAAGTATTTGATATTAAAATGACATGAATTAATTAGTTTGAAACATTATATTCTGTTTCATTACCATAAGAAATACATCCATATTTAAATACTCAAACGTAAAAGAATTTAATATGTCAAAATCAAATCACATATACAACAGACTATAACCACAAGCAAATTCAGCATATTATTATATTATAAATATAGCGCTATATATGTTTTCATCTTCTACTTCTTATTTTTATAAATATATATGTTCTTTTTAAAAGTAGTTCAGTTCAGTTCAGTTCAGTACAAGGTAAGATCAGTACATTTTCCCCTAAAAAGAAAGCGGCTATAATTTCATTTCTATCGCTTCGTTTCTATAGTTCCAACCAACACGATCCCACAACTCTCAAATCCTACAGCATACAATTCCCGTTAGGCATAAAACGAAGCGTGTTCGGCTGTCTTCGTTTTGTATCGGTGCCACACGTGAAGCGTGCGTGAAGCCCACATTACCCAGCTAAAATTTATAGTCAAATGACAATAGTTGAACTTCAAATTCAAATTGAGTACGTTTATGAAGATTATTAATGTTCTATATAATCGTAATAACATAACCAATGGACAAAACTCACGCTCAAAAAATTCTGTGAAGAAATTATAATGCTGATATGTATTTGTCAATTAAGCCAAAGTTTACCAAGAGCACTATTGATTTTAGACCTAACAGGAAAAGTGTGCATTGCAAGTCCCTTTATTTTCTAACTTTCGCTCGTGCTCATACAGTCATAGTCTTATTCTCGTACTACAGTCTCGAACTATAACACCTACTATTATCATTACCACTAAACACCACCTTTCTTATATCAATAATAATATGAATTTGTGACAGGAATACCCGAAATGTCAAAGCACAGTGTTATCACGAGAACAGAAAATGAGTCAAAAATGAGCCAAGATTCAAGTGTGTGTAAAAAAGGTACCTACCTACCCCAATCCTTGTTTTTGTATGAGGGTTGAATGATAAGTAATGGCTCGATTTAAGAAGCGTTGAACTGAGTTGAAGAATGACAAATATACTTATACACAAAGGCCTTATCACACTACAATCATATCTCTGACTCTTTTTCGCTAACTTATTTTATATGTCCAACTCGTTCTATCACACTGCAGTTTCGAACAACCGTTTTCTCTGACTTTTAGTGGATTATCAAATTATTTCAAGTAAAGTGAATGAAAACGATGGAAAAAGAATGCAATTGTGGGCAAGCACAATAATGTTTGAGACTTCAAATTTTGTCCACATATTCTCGGGTCATACTAGTATACATATATTCCAATATTGAATGGATTTTGAAAATCTCGTCTCGGAGAAAAATAAAGTTCCAAAATGTGCCAAAACCCAATGTTAATTAAGGCTTGATTTACATTTAAGGTACAATGACGGTACAATACTTCTTGGTCCAATGTATTTTAATGGACCCATTGACATCTACGTTCTCAGTACGATGACGGTACGATAACTGCCCAATGATAATTCACCGATTTACATTAGCGATACGACCAGGGTACAATATAGTTTTGTTTCTATTGAAAAATATTGTATATCATAGTAACAACGTAGTATTTGCATGCAAGGGGGAGAGTAGAAGGTTGCGTTTGAAGAGTACGTGTACGTCAAGTTGACGTTCATGCCAAAATTAGTCGAGTGGAAGTAAATATATGTTAGTACATCTGACATATATTTGACTTTTTCATATTTGTCTTTTAGTTAAACCAAAATGTAGTCAAAGTGAGCTAGAAATAACAAATGATTATACAAATACATTATTGAACAAAAGTTCTCTGCTTATAGCAAAAAAGTGAAATATACACTACAGATTATTACAGAAAATACATAAAAAATAGTATCGTTTTGTCAAATTTTCTGGATTTTCTTCTTCAACAAGAGTAAGGACAGTTATAGCCAAGTCGGTATTTGAAAATATTTTAAATATTGTACGATATTTTCTACTTTTCTATCAAACATGACATATGCATCGCAAACCGTCATAATACATAAAAGACAAAACTATATTGTCATGGTATTTTATTGTGTTCGTACCGTCATGGTACCGTCTAATGTAAAGGCGATTTCGGGTGACAACCATTCACTTGCGGTATGTTGCGTTCAGGTACGTTCACACATTCGGGCGCTAGGAACAACATACCCGGTATGCTTGAATCAGTGCTCACAGCTGAACGGGTTTGCGAGTCGGGTCAGCTCTCTGTTCACTATTTCTCTCTTTTTATCATGTCTTTTTTTTGAAATGTCAAAAGTCAAAACAGTCGGAGTCGTCGGCTTATGTCAAACAGGGTGACATTATTTTCGTTGACTCTTTTTTGGACAAATATGGAAAAAACTATCTTTCTCCGTTAATGCATTTTAATTGTCAGACACTATTTTTGACAGTTTTAAATGTCGCAGAATATACATAACCACCAAGCACGGTGTCAACAAGTGAACCAACGATTTTTGGCGCCACCATTAACCATATCATACCGTAACTAACCGTAAGTAATCCGAAGAAGTGAACGGGTATGTCGCCCGAAATCGCCTTAAATGCCTCATGTAATTGACATACCGTCATTGTACCGTTATTGTACCGCTTATGTAAATAAAGCCTTAATGGAGAAAAATCAAATGCATTTAGGCACGGTCAAATATTAATATTAAGCGGAATCATTACCAGCATAATTTTTATTTATTTATTTGAAATCACTTCAGGGGGCGGCCGAGTTAAAATTCGACTTTTAAGGTCCACCCGCTTCCACCTCAGTTGAACCGCTTAAATCGCGTCATTACTTATCATTCAACCCTGATATAAACCTCCTCCCCGTCCCAGTTTCTAGATTCGTAACGGTAGCCAACTACCTCAAGTGGCTGATGACGAAAAAAGCCGGTCAAAAGTCAATGCTTGAAAAGCTTCAAAGCCAACAAGTCACATGGGCTGACGTCATCGGCAACAACGTGATGGTAGAGCAGAACCTCCGGTTTGAGATCAACTTCAACATGGACGTCTTTGCTGTAATAGACGAGGCTAAATTGATGACAAAATTGGGCTTTGAACTACCTGAGAATATTGTATGTGCCGCCCTACAGAAGGAGAGGGTGTATGGGGATATTGTATCGATAACAAGAATGTTAGAAGACTACGATAAAATTGTCGAACAGTTGGCTCTACCAGAGGTACGATATTATTGAAATATTCAAATAACTTACTGCGGATACACTACAGATTCTATTTGATTTTTCGCCGTTGGTTGAAGAAAGATAGTACGGGGCTGCTTGATAAGTAAATGAATTTATTTTGCATTATAGTGTCCTTTTAAAATAATTGCGTAGGCTTCCACAGTCTGAGTCATGAGAAATATTCGTTTTCCGGGAATGGACTGTGTCATATTTTGAGTCAGAGCTCAACGTTTCGTATGGGGCATCTTCAGGAGCAAGGGGGATAGTACTGTCTTAAACAAGGTTACCCAACGTGTCAACCACGCTAGAGGCTGAGTTTAAGCAACAAGAAGGGGAGACTCAGTTTACAAGGTTACCCGACGTGTAAACCACGCTAGAGGCCAAATAAACCAAGTGACGAAAGGAAGGCCGAGTAGACAGTTATATACTAATCTAAAGATACGGTAGATGAGCAAAGCTAATGAGGACCAATGGGAATCGAGTTCGTAATGGTAGATTGGGCGTGTCGTGTTCCGAGAATACACATGTGGCTCAAGAAATAGCCATCATCCTGATTGATATTATTAGGATGTTTCCATATTTCTAAGTTTCCCTGTATTTACGCCTGTAAAACTCAGGGACAGGAGCTAAAATGCGGGAGTTTTCAAATAAGATGTTATATCCTGTGTTGTGTTGGTATTCTGCGACCGCAGATGTTAATACCATACCATTACGCAGACAGCGTTTGTGTTCTGACAATCTAGTGTGAACACTCCTTCCTGTTTCACCTATGTATACTGTGCCGCAAGAACAGGAATACTATAAACACCGGGTGACGACAAGGGTTCGCGTTTATCTTTAGTTTGGGGGAGTATTTCTGAGATTTTTTGTGGAGGTTTAAAAAAGACCTTAATATTGTTTTTATTAAGAATTCTACCTATTTTATCCGAGAATCCTTTAATGTAAGGGATAGATGCAAATGTTTCGAACGAGGTATCTACGGGTTTTTTCGGTAAAGGGTTTAATTGTCTATGAATTACATTATTGATTAATTTTACGTCATAGTTGTTCTGGATTAAACTATGTCTGCTGTGGTCAAGCTAGCGTGGTTGACACGTCGGTTTAAGACAGTATATCCCTTGCTCCTGAAGATGCCCCATACGACTGCGGGCGAAACGTTAAGCTCTGACTCAAAATATGACACAGTCCATTCCCAGAAAATTAATATAAAATAAATTTTTTTACTAATTCTTGCAGAGAAATTTATGACATGAATATCAACGCGCGATAATAGAGAATACGAATACTTCTTGTCAAATCAAAAATATATGATTACTCCGTTTTCTTTTGTAGATATACTTTCTTAGGTCTCAACTTCAGGAAGCCGACAGAAACATAGCTCCAGGATTATTTAGGATAACTTGGAACACTTTAAGTATACCAGATTATACCCATAACAATGCAACTATATTATATACCTTAGAAGGAATGATCGAACAAATTAAAAGTATTACATCTACAATGGAAGGAAAAATAATTTCTTTAAGCCATTTTGACTTGTTTGCTCTTCCTGATAACACCATATATCCCTTTAAGGTATAACAATAAAATATTTACTGATTGTGGATGTGAAAATCTTGCTTCGATAACTCTTATCATATTGCGTATTACACAAAAAAAAAACTTTGACGTTATGATAATGCTGCATTCATTCAACCACCTAGTAGGGAAAACAAAAATGCCTCTTTAGTTTTAAACTTGAACTGTACAATACTTAAAAGAGTTCGCTAGTCATATATAGAGATGGGCCAATTCCCGTATCTTTAAATTTCGGGAATTGACTCATCTCTAGTAATGTGCTGGCCACATCATATTTTTTTTTATGAAACTTCGTCTGTATCATTCAACATATTTATATCTGGCATGGCAGCATAAATTAAAATAAATGTTATTTGATTTACTTTTGTTGAATTTGAAAAAGGTGACAGTAAAAGACTTGAAAGTAGTAAGAATTTGGAATAGAGTAGATTTTAAAGGCATTAAAAACTCGAATATGAATGCCATTAGAAATTAAAATATTATGATGGTTTATACTTATATGTTTGGTTGTTACAGCTCTATTTATGGTTAGAAATATCTATTACTATTATATGTGAATAATTTAATTAATAATTTTACCATCCCTAACCTACCCATATTAATTTGACCTTAAATTAATAAAACAATAAATAAAAATAAATTTTATATCATCACGTTCGGTATTTTAATATTCATTTGAGTATATCATCCATAAATAAACCTTTATTATATGCTCATATATGTCTTTCAAACATATCCAATAAAATTTATCCTTAAAAATAATTTATTCCTGTCTCAAAGTCCAAACATCTAAAAAATCAGCAAAATTATAAAATTTCGGCAAAAAAAAAATAATTGAGATTTTGACACATATTTATTCTCCTCAATATGTACATTCCAAATTTTGAAACCGCAGGTCGATATCTCTTTTCGTTTCTGATATATTCGTCCTTAAAACTTTGCTGAAAAATGCCCATTTTTGGGCCACATACACTTCTGGCGATATCACCATTAGATTCTACGAGCAAAATTACATAAGTATGCCAATTTTCATAATTTTTGAACAACTATTACAATCTCCAGAAGGAAAAGTCTGAAAATGATCAAAAATCGTAAAAAATCTAAGGTGTACCCCTTGCGATTTTTTTAGTTTTTGTCGATTTTAAAGAATGTTTAATAATAAATGTATCCGTTGGAATATTTTGATGAAAATTGGTATACTTATGTTTTTTTGTACGAGGAATTTACTGGTGAGGTCGTTGAAGCTGTAATGCAAACCCATTTTCGGGTATGAGGGTTGAGTGGTTTCAAACAAGGTCGAAATTTTTAAAAAATAAAAAAATCTGAAAATTTGGTTTCAAGTAGTTTGAAGGGTGTAGATTTCAGATTTTAAAACCACAGGTCGATATCTCTTTTCGTTTTCGAGATATTCGTCCTCAAATTTTTTCCTAAACATGCTCAATTTTGGGCCATATCCCAAAAACGGTCAATTATACACCTCTGGCGATATCACCATTAGATTCTACGAGCAAAATTACATAAGCATACCAATTTTCATAATTTTTGAACAACTATTACAATCTCCAGAAGGAAAAGTCTGAAAATGGCTGAAAATCACAAAAAATCTAAGGTGTACCCCTTGAGATTTTTTCAGTTTTTGACGATTTTAAAGAATGTTTAATAATAAATGTATCCATTGGAATATTTTGATGAAAATTGGTATACTTATGTTTTTTGATACGAGGAATTTACTGGTGAGGTCGTTGAAGCTGTACCGCACACCCATTTTTGGGTATGAGGGTGGAGTGGTTTCAAACAAGGTCAAAATTTTTAAAAAATTAAAAAATCTGAAAATTTGTTTTCAAGTAGTTTGAAGGGTGTAGATTTCAGATTTTAAAACCACAGGTCGATATCTCTTTTCGTTTTCGAGATATTCGTCCTCAAAATTTTTCTTAAAAATGCTCAATTTTAGGCCATATCCCAAAAACGGTCAGTTATACACCCCTGGCGATATCACCATTAGATTCTACGAGCAAAATTACATAAGTATACCAATTTTCATAATTTTTGAACAACTATTACAATCTCCAGAAGGAAAAGTCTGAAAATGGCTGAAAATCGAAAAATATCTAAGGTGTACCCCTTGAGATTTTTTCAGTTTTTGACGATTTTAAAGAATGTTTAATAACAAATTTATCCGTTGGAATATTTTGATGAAAATTGGTACACTTATGTTTTTTGGTACGAGGAATTTACTGGTGAGGTCGTTGAAGGTGTACCGCACACACATTTTTGGGTATGAGGGTAGAGTGGTTTCAAACAAGGTCGAAACTTTGAAAAAATTTAAAAATCTGAAAATTTGTTTTCAAGTAGTTTGAAGGGTGCAGATTTCAGATTTTAAAACCACAGATCGATATCTCTTTTCGTTTTCGAGATATTCGTCCTCAAAATTTTTCTTAAAAATGCTCAATTTTGGGCCATATCCCAAAAACGGTCAATTATACACTCCTGGCGATATCAATTTTCATAATTTTTGAACAACTATTACAATCTCCAGAAGGAAAAGTCTGAAAATGATCAAAAATCTCAAAAAATCTAAGGTGTACCCCTTGCAATTTTTTCAGTTTTTGACGATTTTAAAGAATGTTTAATAATAAATGTATCCGTTGGAATATTTTGATGAAAATTGGTATACTTATGTTTTTTGGTACGAGGAATTTACTGGTGAGGTCGTTGAAGCTGTACCGCACACCCATTTTTGGGTATGAGGGTTGAGTAGTGTCAAACAAGGTCGAAAATTTGAAAAAATTAAAAAATCTGAATATTTGTTTTCAAGTAGTTTGAAGGTTGTAGATTTCAGATTTTAAAACCACAGGTCAATATCTCTTTTCGTTTTCGAGATATTCGTCTTCAAAATTTTTCTTAAAAATGTTCAATTTTGGGCCATATCCCAAAAACGGTCAATTATACACCCCTGGCTATATCACCATTAGATTCTACGAGCAAAATTACATAGGCATATCAATTTTCATAATTTTTGAACAACTATTACAATCACCAGAAGGAAAAGTCTGAAAATGCCTAAAAATCGCTAAAAATCTAAGGTGTACCCCTTGCAATTTTTTCAGTTTTTGACGATTTTAAAGAATGTTTGATAATAAATGTATCCGTTGGAATATTTTGATGAAAATTGGTATACTTATGTTTTTTAATACGAGGAATTTACTGGTGAGGTCGTTGAAGCTGTACCGCACACCCATTTTTGGGTATGAGGGTTGATTGGTTTCAAACAAGGTCGAAAATTTGAAAAAATTAAAAAATCTGAAAATTTGCTTTCAAGTAGTTTGAAGGGTGTAGATTTAAGATTTTATAACCAGAGGTCGATATCTTTTTTGTTTCCGATATATAAAAAATCTTAGGCATGAAACTGTAGATAACAATTTGTAGTAATTTAAAAAAAGAGTGTATGCTTATTATTTGTAATATATGCCAATTTCTTAGGAATGTTTCGAAAAGATCAACGAGCAAAGAACTATCCAAGTATGCAGTATGAAAGAAATATACGATAATGTAACACCCGTGCTATTAAAACTAGAAGACATGGTTCTGAGAACTACCACTGGGCAAGCCAAAAAAATGATTGATTATTACCAACATTGGGAAGCAAAAATATATGAGCACTTAACTAAAATGACTGTGAACAACTTGAATGTTTTAAACGATCGACTGAATGGCAAAACTCCAGTTTTTATCATTGATATCTGCCTACAAGAACCTGAACTTTCTTTGAAGCCAGCGTCAACGGAAATATACAACATTATCGTAAGGAGTGTACGAGATTTTCTAGGGCGATTGAAAACTTTTCCAAGGTGGATGAAAGGGATGTGTTGGTACTGCAAGCAACAGAAATTGATTACAAGTGATGCCTACTATATGTTTTCGTTCTACGAAGATGTGATGCAGAACACTCAAATTGTAGAATGCAGTTCGAAAATACAGGCGTCTATAACTAATTTAGTCTTGTCAGCACATAGATATTTACAAAAGTACGTTCAATAGCAAAACCACTATATTTTGTTCGCTGAAACGAGAGAATGTGCAACAAAATCTTGACCAGAGACAAGTCATTATACAGGCTGTCTCACAACTCGCGCCCCAGAGCGAATGAGGAAACACGAGACTGCACTCGGATGTGTAATTTCGAAGAAAAAAAAATCTAGCTTAAATGATATTCGAGAAAAGACGTCTTAAAATTGACCAATCAGAGACCTACACCTTTTACGTGTGCCATAATTTTACATTACTAGGGTTTTATACAAATCAAATCTTCTTTAAAATGTGTGGGCGACTGTAGTTTTCGAAAAATGTCAGTGTCAAATTAAATTTGACAAGGTGAATAAAAAAGGCAAATTCTTACCATGTATTCAGCCGCTGATTACTTAGAAATGATTATAATTTTCGGAGAATGTGGACGTAACGCCAGAGAGGCAGCATGAATCTATTCGGAACGTTTTCCGGATAGAAATCTAAATTTGTTGACAGTGAAAAGTCAACTCTAAAGTGTCAAAATTACAGTGTCAAACAAATTTTGTAACACTATACACTGTTCCATTTAAGCCATTCAGTATATGGAGCTGGCAACAGCGCAAACTTGAAGTAGTCGAAATTACATTGGGTAAACTTGTCTCGTCTCCAATTTCAGCCAATCAGAGAGGTCAAAACTATTCCCTATGCTTAGCAATACTGAATGGCTTAAATGGAACAAGGTATAGTAGTATTTTTAAAACCTAGCAACCAGTTTTATTTTGTAATAATATCATCACACGTTAAGATATCCTTCCGGGATTGGTGGATTAAAAAGTCTTGTAACTCCGTTATGCAAGCAGCCGCAAATTATTTTCTTCTATTTGTTGGCAACCTATTGTCGTCGACAAGTGTCAGTTTCGTCTGGGGCGCGAGTTGTGAGACAGCCTGTATTGGTCAAAAGAGAATAATTTTGGAGCCAAACCTATCGAATGACTTATTTCTCAAGTTCAAGAATTAGTTCCACATTTTCTCGTTTCACCGAACAGAATATAGTAATAGAACGACTGCTTCTTGCACAAAAATCTGCACAAGCTGATGTGATCTTCACAAAAATTTCTTAGGAAAAGTCATGTTTCCCACTAAGTTAGCACAAACCCGAAACAATAACAATAATGACAACCACAAAAATAATCACTAACTCTTTCAACAACATTCTTACTAACCGGACATCATACAACAAATATTCCTCACTCTTAACATATTAAAGTGACCGATTTTTGGTAGCGAAATACCGCAACCGGACCACAATAATAGTTACAAAACAATCATCCTTCGCCACACATTCCTGTAATAATTATTTTATTATTTATTCGCCTTCAAAAGCGGGCGCAATTTGCCTTTTATTGCCCGAGAGCCTATAAAGTTGCCAGGCCACAGCTATTCAAACATATCAAAATTGTGGTTTATGGATAAATGTCAAAGAACACCTCAAATTCGATATATCATATTTTTTGAAGATTTGCAAATCGTTCGTTTTCTTTCTCGTATATGTCTTTTGACTTCTGTGAAACCAACTTGCCTTTTGCGGCTTCAAATTTATCCAATACTACTTTGAAATAACCGATATTTGTCATTTTTATTTGACACTAAATTATAATTACAACATAGCAACACCAAAAAATTACGTGGAAACCACAGCATTCTTACAATTCAACAAAATAAAATAAAACGTTCTATGTATTAAGGCCACCACGCACTTGAGCGACGCGAAGAGCGGCGAAGCGAAGAGAAGTTTTTCATTCAATTTATTCTTATGTGAATAGTCGCCTCGTTGCTCTGCTCTTCGCTGCTCCAAAGTGCGCGTATACACATAATAATACATTGAATGAAAAAACTTCTCTTCGCCGCGCTTCGCTTCGGTCGCTGAAATACGCGTTGGCCTTTACGGGCATAATCAAGATTATAGTATAGTATGACTAGCGAATGAAAGTTGACGTTTAGATTATTTAATAGATGTGGTTTCTTTTGAAAACATGTCCCTATATTTGATTCGAGATTTGATTTGAAAGGAAACTGATCCTTATGTATTCCGTTACAGAAGATTAGAATTGTACTCAATACCAGGAGGCATTTAAAATGATCTTAGCCACAGGATTTAGGGATGTATTTAAAAAAATTAATACCGCAAATTTTAGTTCGTTCGTCTCATGTGTAAGCAACCCTCGAGTCGGAATTACTGTTAGAAGAAATTAAAAATAATCCTATTTCATAGAATTGAGAAACTAAATAGTTTAAAGATCAAAATATTTTGTTATTATCAACATAAACGAAAAAAAATGCTTAAAATATTTTCTGATATGCAGTTACCCTAGTCGGCCATCTATTTTCAGCCAGACATAGTAATGTATTGCTATGCTTTCCTAGTCCAGTATTTAAATGGGTTCATGCAAACATTTCATACCTGAATGTTTCGTACAATTTTATTCTTCTCTAAGGTTTCAAAAGAAACCACATCTATAAAATAATTTAAACAACTTTCATTCGCTGGTCATACCATACCTACTCGGAAAAATTAAAGTTCTCCGCTATGCCCTTAATATATAAATAGCTATTACGGGCCCATTGTGAAACTCCATTATTCACCGAAAAATAATTTTAAAAATTGAACCAAGATTAAAATATTTCTTTGTCTTTTAGATGGAGAAGGTACTCTACTCTTTGGTTACGAGATAAAAACAAAGTTCTTGATAAATTCATGACAGAGAACAATCCAGTATCAGCCTATGATGCTAAGTTTGTGACCTATACCATTGAGTTTGAAGAAGAACCTGATTTCTATGATATAGGTCCAGTCAGAATTAATAAAAAACCATTAATGAATCAAATCGTAGAACTCGCTGACAAATGGAAGACTTTACTTGGAGAAAAACTTACTCATCATACTGTTACGCGTATGACTGAATTTAAAGCGCAAATAGATGTAAGATGATTGTCGAAATTCGTAGACCATTTCTAGAAAAACGGTTTCTTTTTTGGGATTGAATCTATACGATTATGAAACCTACAGAATGTTTTATTTTAAGTTCACTCGTCTGTAAAATGTCTGTACTTGAATCGGAGCCGTAAAATACTCGGCATGATGTGCTTCGTATTTTAATATGTCCTCGTTAGTTATGTACCATTTTCCGAGTACGTGCCATGGCTTCTAAAGGACATAGCGCCCAAATTTCATTGCGTCTAAATTTAACAGCGCCAAACTTTACAGCGTCTATTACGATGACATATAGATGCTGTGGAATGTTTTGCTGACTTATGTAAATAACTATTTTAGATGACCACTTCAAAAAACAATAGATATCGTAACAGTAGCCTACTTAAGAAAGTTGAAAATATCGTACAACTAGCATGATGTGAATAATGTACTAAACCGTGAGTTGCAGCTAAAATGCTATATAATTGTATTACTATAGTTGCTAGCTCCACATACTGCATCGTTCCAAGGTCTCAATTGCCCAAATCATTAGTTCGCATTCGCATGCGTTCATGAACGTATAGTACCTAAACGTACACGTTTCAATAATTCTATTCTCCAATGGTATACGTTTGCCTCGTTTGATTTGCATTCGAATACGATTGGCTTTCTCAAAGACGGTTACACTAGACTTTTTCATTTATGAATGGACCAATCAGACAACAGCACCACGCTCCATACGTGTAATTAAATGTCAAAATTTGACATCTTGACATTGTTATACACTAAACCTACAATTTTATTTGATCATGAAAAAAATGCCGAAATAAAGTAAAGAGTAGAAAAATAATAATTACTTGAACGTGGAAGATTTTCTACTTTTCCTATAAAAAAATAGAATTTTGAGAAGATTTAATAATGTTAAATGTTATCCCTGTACAAAAAAGACTGGAAAAACTGGAAGATCTGTATATAAACATATGAAATGTATTTACTGATTGATTTTAGACTTGGTACGATAAGATCTGTGGGTAAAAGGCGCCTTGGCGCAAAGAAATATAACATATAAGAAAAATATTTAAGTTACTATGTAGTTTTTACAATATATATTTTCCTTTGTGGCTACAGCTTCCGGAATTTTAATTTTTTTTTCAAATAATCAGTTATCTACAATAATTTTGGCGAATCAATTAAATATTATTAATTGTTAATGGTGCAATTTTGAAAATATGTTGTAATTCGTGATTGATTTTTTATTGATACTACTTATATTACTTTCTAAGTTATTTATAAATCAGTAAATTATGATGACAAGTTTTATTTGACATTGACAACATTGGCAACCCATGTTGCATTTTATCTGGAACGATGCAGTATATGTATAACTAATATCCATAGTAATACATTAATAACAGAATAGTAAATATTGCATTTTAGCTTACCTATGTATACACCGATTTTCCTCACTTGACCTTCACGTCATTGATTTGTGAACCACAAAATAACAAGTAATTGTATATTTATCTCTGTCTTACTTATGGTTTCCTATACATTCTATCTTCGATCATCACTACCAGTACCATTTGATTCATATGAACATCAAACTATGACGATCACGTGAAGGTCAAGTGAGAAAAATCGGTGTATATGTAGATTGGCGGGAGGTAAAAAATTAATAACATATGAGTTTCCTACCTTATCTGCAGTTGTAGACGTTGGAAATCCCAGCAAAACCCTGTAACAAAAATAAAAACATTGATACACTCTGAAAACATTTGGGGGTCTATTCAGAACTCAATATTTGTGTAGTCGTTATGGTCTCTATGGTTGTAACGTACAGGGTATAAATCGAAAAGTGGAGCATAGGCGTTTAACATGGAAAATCAGTTTTGCTTTGCGCAAACGTTACCTAATTATGTTGTGCAAAAATACTTCAAATAAAAGTCATAGATGTGGAGTACGATGATCGACTGGTAGCAGAATGGAAAATTGGGAAATGATCGGACACGCAGTCTAATGTAAATAATTTATTTCCTGGCCTACGTTTCGACTGTTACTACAGTCTTCCTCAGGGCTAGAAATGGTCAATGAGGAAGACTGTAGTAACAGTCGAAACGTAGGCCAGGAAATAAATTATTTACATTAGACTGCGGGTCCGATCATTTCCCAATTTTCCAAAAGTCATAGAGATTCAAATTCTGCATTCAAATCATGTGAAACGATTATTTTAGTTGTTCATGTAAACGAAAAATTGTTGTTTTGGCACAACATTTATTTTTAAATATAATTGTAAACTCATTATAAAAAAATCAAATCGTTGACAGATATGATTAATGTTAAATTAGATTATATAAGTATAATAAAGCTAGCTATTGTCAAATAATCTGGTTCATTCCCAAGTATTATTTTGTAAAGATTGTTAATAAAATCGGTATGTTCTGAATTGACAAATTCATAAAGATTGTTACAAATATCTTTATGATAACAATCTTAATATCCGTAACAACCTTTATGTCTATGTTTCTCTAAATAGGACACTTTATTTTTTTATGTTTTACCTCAGTCACATGTTACGTTCTCTCCCACGAAATTTTACACAAAACACACTTTTTTTACATATTAAAATATATATCACTAGAAAGAGCATTAAATTCTGCACATGATACGTTATATTGCAAAATAAATTTACACTCTTTACCACGAATTTTTGGTAAAAAACTCGGACGCAATCTGATGCGGTGTACGCTTACTAATAAACAATTAACAAATGAACAACTGATGTAATGCGTCCAAGGCTGATTCTGTTATTCCAGGTTATGCAAGGAATTAACTTGCATACACAATTATTAAAATAAAAAAAGGAATATATTTACCTAATATAATTTAATTATTGACTATTTTTATATACAGGTTTCCAGATTTTCATACTCATTCTTAGAAAATGGCGGAAAAATTAATTTATTTGATTTTTTTATTTTTAAATTATTGTCAACTATAAATAATCGAGAAAAATGTTTCAAATAAAAAAGTTTGATATTTTTATTGTCTATCCAGTGGCGTACTAAAATTTATTTTTTATAGGAAAATTTTCGAGATATAAAACAAACATTACATTTTTATAAATGGAGTTTGATTTTTACTTTATGAATTTACTTATACAAATTATAAAAACTTACACAAATGATGAGAAATTTCTACAAATTTCGTTTGATTAGTTTAAAATATATATTTAAAACTACAAAAAACTGAATGTTATTCTAGTATTCGCCATTTATTAGTAATACCAGCTTTAATTCTATTAGGCATGGTATCCCTAAGCCCCGCAATATTTCCAGTGAATATTATCCCTTATGTCTTGCAAGTTTTAATGGACGCAGTAAATTTTTACGAAGTTGTTTTTCATTGTGCTAAACTATTATCACCAGTAATTCGGCCAACCTTTTTTTAAAAGTTTTAAGTATATATTTGCGCTGGTATTATAAGTTGTTTAAAATGTAAACCGATCGAACTATTATGTACTTCTCATTGCTGGTGTGGAAAGTGCACCACAGGGGTCAATTTTGTGCCATTTAAAATAACATGAAACATATTTAAAATATAATAACCTTTATAACCAATCGAAAGAGAAAAAATAAGTAATTTTTAAAGTAGTTTTCCGCCATTATCTAGTAACCTATCCTGTGATAATTTTTGGGAGAACAAAAGCACATCTAAGATGGCCCCCTGAACGAGCACCACATTTTCCGAGAAATCCAGACAGCCTTTACAAACCCTTTAACCCGAAATGCTAAATGTAAGGGGTTATTCGGATAAATATTTGTTCGGAAAGTTTTGAAATATTTATATATAAGCTGCCGTGTCATAATGATAACATTATAGTCCTCAATTTGCGTACTGTAATGTCTATCATTTTGTATCCATTAATGTACTCAGTACCAAGGAGCTATGGTAACGAGGTACTTCTTTTCAAACAAATCAAAAACGGCATATCTGATTTTTCAAATTATTATTTTTGTTCAATACCAAATAAAATACACTGACATTCTACCAATAAACATTCGGATAAGAATAAAAACAGAGGCCGTCTTTCTAGAAGGAAATCTAACGATTTGAACCAATCTGTCCATTGATATAATTTAATATATTTATTGTCTTTCACAGGATTTTAAAGAAAAAGTAGTTTTAGCAGTGAAAGATTTGATTACTTTTAAATTAGTAATGATTACTATTACAAATATAATTAAAATGTCTGTGGGTGCAGAATTAATGTACAAAGAATTTCAAGAAACTTTTTATACAATTCGAGCCCATAATTTACCAGTAAGTAAAAAATATATTTCTTATTTTACAGTTTAGAGTTAGTCGGTAACTATATATATTACAAAAGGCAGTCTCCTGTGGATTCCTATACTGCGACCTGTAGATCTATTGTACCCTCCAGATTTACTCCTATTCTAGGAGTCCTGTTTGTTTAATAAACTCCAGGGTTTTATTCAGATCTAAATCTTTTAGCATATCCTGCTGGATCTTTTCTGCCCCCAGGATATTATATCTGCTGCTCGTAAAGGCTTCACATTGACATATAAGGTGCTGAGGGGTTTCTTCCTCTTCACCACACCCCCCACATGTTGGTTCTTGTGTTAGTCCCATCGTGTGCAGGTGTTTGTTTAGTAGACAGTGTCCTGTTAAGAGTCCTGTTATTAATCTAACGCCTTGTTTGCTCATTAGGAGTAAACGTTCCGTTCTTTTCTTGGTTGGTTCATTTAGAAAGAGCTTTGAGTGTCTCTGCCTTGGTGACTCCAACCAGTGATTCTTGTGCCATTGATTCAGCAATGTTTTTATTTCCAGCTTAACTGTCTCCGCTGAGATTCCGAAAGTCGGTTCTGGTCATGTGAAAGGAAAACTTGAACCCTTCTTAGCCAGACTATTTGCTACCTGGTTTCCTTCGATCTTTGAATGCCCGGGTACCCATATTAATAATTTGTTCCTCGCTCCTAGTGCATTTAATCTGCGGATGCACTCTAGAATCAGTCCAGATTCTCTCTCACAAGATTCTAGTGCTTTTAGTGCGGCTTGGCTGTCTGTTACTATAGAGATTCTTCTGTTGCTAAAGTGGCTCTCTAGTAGTAATTTGGCGCAGGTTAAAATTGCGTACAATTCTGCATGGGATACTGTTGTATAAGTCCCGACTCCAATCGACTGATTATGCCTCAGTCCTTTAGCTTCATGTATACCGGTTCCATTTGGTGTTTTGGATCCGTCTGTATACATGACTATGTCATCTTTTTCTACCGGACTATTTACACGTTCCCATGCTTCCCTTGTGGGGATTTGTACCCTGTAGGTTTTATTGTTGGTAAACTCTTTGCTGGTCCTGTCTGGCACCATTCGAAGGATGGAGTTGTTTTTTATGTCTTTGGAGATTTTGTTTCGACCATCTCTCCATTTATCCTCTCTCTAGTGAATTCTCATTCTGTAAGCTCCGCTAACTGCCCTCGCCTTTAGTCGGTAAACTTCATTATAAATTCTAATATTAGATAACACGAAGTATGTATTACAGTGTAGTCAACTAGATTAGACCTTATTTAGTACCAAATTTTTGTTACTTTGTGTTTGGTCTCGTACACAAACTACATAGTGAAGAATTTTTTCCATCTAGGTCGATCCAGAGCACGAACTAATGGCTTATGAACTAGAAACCGAATGGAAAGAACTTTATTTAAGCGCTCTTTTCCGTGGGCAGACTCTAGAAGCTACAAAGGGTCGTTTCGCCCAAATGACATTAACAGAAATATCACATTTCTTGAGTATTATAAAAGAATTTGTTGAGAGATACGACAGCGAAGGTCCTGGCGCCGTTGAAGAAGATTTAGACAAGGGAGAGATTTTAATGGAAGAGTATGGACCAGAATTTGCTGAATTAGACGCCAGAAGAATCGATTTACAAACAGCCGAGTTACTTTTCGATGTTCCTTTAGCAGATTATTCTGACTTCATGCGAACTCAGCAAGATTACAACAATTTAATTGTCATCTATAAACTCTACCATGCACAGAAAGATGCCAGAGAGATCTGGTCTAAAACATTATGGTCGAATCTCAATCCCCAAGCTTTGGTAGACGGCATCGAAAACTATTTAAAAGATTTCCGCAAATTCCCTAAAGTTGTACGTCAGCTTCCAGTTGGTATCGTTTTAGACCTAAAAATGAAGCAATTCAAAAACGTTGTACCACTTATGGTGGCTTTGAAGAATGAAGCAATGCGCGAACGTCACTGGAGACAACTTATGGAAAAGACAGGAATAGAGTTTGATATGTCTCCAGAAAGATTCACCCTGGAAAATATGTTTGCGATGGAGTTGCACAAATACCAAGATATAGCAGAAGAGATTATTAATAATGCTATAAAAGAGTTGCAGATTGAAAAAGGAGTCAAAGATATCATAGAGACATGGAATTATATGAACTTTACTGTACATAAACATTTTCTAGGAACTGATGATAGAGGGTATATTCTTGGAGCTACGGATGAAATTATGCAAGTTTTGGAAGATAATTCTATGAATCTCCAGAGCATGGCTGGATCACAGTAAGTATCTAGTCAGAATCAAACTTTATATAGTCAACAAAATAAGAGTTGATTGGAGCAATATCCAGTGCCGACTCCAGGCGCCTTCCTTAAGGGGCGCCGAAGTGAGGAAAAAAATACAATTTAAGATTAACAAATATTAAACAAATTCTATCAGTGCCACTTCATGTCTTAAGTAAACGGCGCCTTTGTCCAAAATTATATTTCAGCGCCCTCCACAATGTATAATTTACAAATTAACACACGCTTTGAAATCTATCCTTTGATACCTTTGATTCTTCAAAAAATGCTAGATTAAAAATATTCATGATAATCCCTTCTCTTAATCAATATTATTAGGTTACTCGTATAAACAAAATCGTTTGTTGTGATCAACAATTTTAGAAAATTATCAATTTGAAAAGATATTTTTTTATTTTCTTTCTTCTAAATTTGAATAGCACCTAAATAGATACTTATATTAAAGAACGTTAAATTCTTTATTCGATAAATATACATTCATGATTATATCTTCTATTGATTTAGAGATAAAGAAATGCATAAAAAATATTTAGATGTAATCTCAGATCAAACTACTTCAAGACAACAAATTCAAATATTTGTAATTGACACATAAATGTCACTGTCAAAAATATTTGCATGCCACTGTCAAAAAAATATTTATACATCATTAGATTTGTTCGTTCCGCTATGCTGCGTTTTACCGCAAAACGCGGCGGTAATTGCCGCTGCGTTTTGCGATTCACTGCCAATCGCCGCGGTAAAAATTTAAGTTACTAAAAATTATTTTTCTGTTCGATCCGTTTGCGTTAAATTATTTTCGAAGATAGTTCAGACTATTATAATTATAAAGGATACTCAGTAAAAATATATTATTCCATTTTCCATTATTTTAATTGTTTACTATTGTTATAATTTAAATTTATCTTATTACAAAAAATCATAATCCATTTATATATTTTACAAATGTATTTCAATTTCTAAAACTGAAACATTACATAGCATGGAAAATTGGGAAATGATCGGACACGCAGTCTAATGTAAATAATTTATTTCCTGGCCTACGTTTCGACTGTTACTACAGTCTTCCTCAGGGCTAGAAATGGTCAATGAGGAAGACTGTAGTAACAGTCGAAATGTAGGCCAGGAAATAAATTATTTACATTAGACTGCGTGTCCGATCATTTCACAATTTTCCATTCTGCTACCAGTCGATCATCGTACTCCACATTACATAGCATACTTATTGAAAAATAACAATTTTTTCCTAATATTTATTTGTCAAACACTGTTATACTGGCACTTCATTTATGTAGACGCGAACATTAGCGCCGATTATTTTTTTATCACCGAGTCATGAGTCACAGTAAAAATTATCACCGCCAGCTGCCGCGGCGTTTTACCGCAAGTTAGAAAAACGGAACCGCGGTTTGCGGTAGACGCAGGGTAGCGGAACGAACAAACCTATTATGAAAATAAAAAAAAGTCAACAACGCAAAAGAATATACGTAAAAAAAGAATATAAAAGGAATTTGCGAAAAAATGACGAATATAAAGAAAAAGAAAAGGAAAATTTCAGGACATCGAATATAAAGAAAATGTTTAGATTGTACATAATTTATATTCAAATATCCCATAGATTTTGCAAATATGTGTGAGAATTATTTTGTAGTGAGACATGAATATATATATATATATATATATTTAAAAATATTTTTTGTTTTATGCGTACAATACAGTACATAAAAGAATGTTTACAGATTTGTAGGGCCATTTCTATCCCAAATTCAAAAATGGGAACGATCTCTAGCAAACATAAACGAAGTTATAGATGAATGGAAAGCAACCCAAAGAAAATGGATCTACTTGGAAGGCATTTTCGTTGCTGGAGATATTAGGGTGCAACTTCCAGAAGAAGCTAGAAAATTTGACGACATTGACAAGGCCTTCAGAAAAGTAATATTTGACTATATAAATGAACATTTAGGTATTATGATCTACTATACCATTTATAGATTATGTTAGAAACTGCGAAACGACCCAACGTACTAGACTGCTGTAACTCTTCTGGTAGATTACAAGAATTTCAAGGATTAGGAGCAGGTTTAGAAAGATGCCAAAAATCTTTGAACGATTATTTGGATTCTAAACGAAGACGTTTTCCAAGATTTTATTTCGTTTCTACTGATGAATTGTTATCTATACTAGGATCAAGTGATCCAAACTGCGTACAGGAACACATGATAAAAGTAAGTACTCCTTTAAGGATAGTACTTATATTGTTTTGGAAACTGCACATTCCATAACTAAAATTTTTGTAGATGTTTGACAACATCAAATCACTGAGACTAGGACCAGACGAACAAGAAAGAATAACTGCATCAGCTATGATCTCTGCAGAAGGTGAAATCATGGAATACCGTCAACACCAATACGCTGAAGGCAAAGTAGAAGATTGGATGAATGACGTCTTGGCTGAAATGAGACGTTCTAATCGATTCATTACCAAGAAATCTATTTACGATTATGGCAAAACTCGAAGACCGAGAACAGACTGGATTATGGACTATCAAGGTAAGAACAGTAATTTTCTAACTCATTTATTAAAATATATAGCGTATATATCTTGGTGAAATTGAGGGTGTTCGATTGCGTGGCCGTCCAGTGTGTAAGTGGATGGATGTGATTGATAAGGTACTAAAAGAGAGAAAGTGTCCGAGTGGGAAGAGAAGAAGAGCGTGTATGAATGCGATTATGAATGTGGCCGAGGCGAAAGAAGTGTGCTTAGGCAGGAATGTGTGGCGAAAAAGACAAAATACATAGCAGTCAGTCATATTGACGTGACATTGACATTCGGAATCAGTTCAGGATCTATATGATCCTGTTTCAAAGGTGGTGCTTCGCGGGGGCGGGGACGAAGAAAATGGGTAGTACAAGATCATTTATCCCCTTTTAAAAAGAACGATTTGAGGGTAGAAGTGTGCTACTCGGAGTTGATCTTCTTGATAAAAAGAAAGCGGCTAAGGAATTGACACTATAAGGGACCAATTCAAGCCGATGAAGATGTATATGTTGTGACGTCACATTCTGTATTAGATAACGGGACTTTTTCAAAATATCTAATTTTTAAAAATTACTTTTAAAATATCTAATTGATATTTGGTGATATTATCAAATTTGAGGCTATATAAATAATGATATCTTTTTAAATTTAATACTTAGAAAGCATATAAAAAATTCTTGCAGCCCTATTTCACCTATAAAAATTTATTTCCTAGGTATGATTTGTTTGGCCAGCAACCAAGTCTGGTGGACCGCCGAAGTAGAAAACGTTTTTGAGAAGATCAAAAAGGGCGATCACCGATCTATGAAAGAATATCTGATTCAACAGAACAAACAAATTGACGGACTTGTCCTGAAAGTCAGAGAACAGCTTACTCCGAATGACCGAACTAAATTTCGAACTATAGTCACTATTGACGTTCATGCAAGAGATATTATTGAAAACTTCGTAAGGGATAGTATATCAGATGCCTTGGAGTTTGAATGGGAAAGTCAACTGAGGTTCTATTGGGTAAGAGATATGGATAATTTGTATGTTACACAGTGTACGGGAAGATTCGAATATGGATATGAATATATGGGTCTAAATGGGAGATTGGTGATTACGCCGCTGACTGATAGGATCTATTTGACTATTACCCAGGCTTTGACTATGCATCTTGGAGGGGCACCAGCTGGTATACATACATACATTTGGTATGAAAATGTCGAAAAACAAAATTTTAACTTAGTTTTATTTTAGGACCTGCGGGAACGGGTAAAACCGAAACCGTAAAAGATTTGGCTAAAGCCTTGGCTCTACTTTGTGTTGTAACCAATTGTGGCGAAGGTATGGATTACAAAGCCATTGGTATGAACCTTGCTGGTTTGGTTCAGTGTGGTGCATGGGGTTGTTTTGACGAATTCAATCGAATTGAAATATCTGTATTATCTGTGATTTCCACTCAGTTACAAACTATCAGAAACGCTTTGATATACAATGTCAAGAGCTTCATGGTAAGGTCCAAATAATTGTATTTCTCAGCGTGTACAATAATGATTTGTTAAGATTTGTATTACATTACGTGCAAAATTTTATCTGCTGGCATAAATAAATGAAAAAGAAAAATACATTAATAGCTAAAAAAATTAAATTTAAAAAATCAGTTATGCTGTTTTTGATTTGATAGCAAACAAATACCTCATTACCATACGCGAGGCGAGACGAGATGTGAAATACATCACACAACTCGCGCCCCAGACGAAACTGACACTTGCCGACGACAATAGGTTGCCAACAAATAAAAGAAAATAATTTGCGGCTGATTGCATAACGGAGTTACAAGACTTTTTAATCCACCAATCCCGGAATGATATCTTGAGGTGTGATGATATTACAAAATAAAACTGGTTGCTAGGTTTTAAAAATACTACTAGTAAGTTACAAAATTTGTTTGATTTACTGTAATTTTGACTTTTCACTGTCAACAAATTTATGTTAGCAAAGATGTCATCCGAGATCATCATTTATATCGTACAGTGCAACGTGTTGTAGCAGCTGTGTAAAATGTGTTAAACAAAAATATTATTGTCATTTGAATTCTTTGAGATTAAAACAACAAATGGTGGTTCTAAATTTAATTTGACACTGACGTTTTTCGAAAACTACAGTCGCCCACACATTTTAAAGAAGATTTGATTTGTATAAAACCATAGTAACGTAAAATTACGGCAAACACACAAGGTGTAGGTCTCTGATTTGTCAATTTTAAGACGTCTTTTCTCGAATATCTTTTACGCTAGATTTTTTTTCTTTGAAATTACACGTCCGGGTGCAGTCTTGTGTTTCCCCATTCGCTCTGGGGCGCGAGTTGTAAGACATTCTGTATAAAACATCGATCGTCTCGTTTTTGGATCCGTAATCTCGATCTCATTCTCGCATATTTTTTACAGTCTCGGCTCGTTCTCGCACGAGAGTCTCGCTATAAAAATAAGCGCTTGCGCACTGCGTGTTTATGTAACAATTTAACTACAAGAGCCAAGGTCGCACTGTGTATTTGGAGTCGTATAAGTATAACTATAATAAAGAGACGAAACACTAAATTTTGGTCACCAAATTATTTCAATACGAACATAATGTTTATTCATTTACGGTCATCAGAAAATGTTATAAGTTAGTAAATAATTTAATTTGCCTCCAATTCCTCTAAACTATTTCAAAACGAACATCTGCTAATACATTCTGTCATTAATAAACGAATTAAATATTAAAAAAAAAAAAATTGTAACTAAAAGTACCTACATCTTATCATTAAATATATGCCACTATTTAAGTAAGATTTAATCATAAAAAACGCTACACTAGTTTTAACTGAGGTGAATTAGGGGCTGAAACATTGAAAAAAACTAGTTCTATTGAATGCATTTCCTCGCTCTGTGATCGATACCAATCGGAATCGACTATAGAAAGATTCAAAAAAGTATAATGAAATCGTATAATTTTTCACACTCACGAGTTCTATACACGAATTAGTGTTGACTCCACTCCTTGTACGGTGCATTTTTCATTGAATTTATGAATCAAATCTATAAAGTTACAAGTACTTTTTATTGCGAGACTCTTGCGAGAATCTCTTATGGAGTCTCGTGGCCGCGTGCCTGAGTGTCTGGTCGTGAATCTGGGGAACCGGGTTCGATCCCGACCAGCGCCAAATATTTCGAATTTTAAATGGCACAAAATTGACTCTCCACGCCAGCAGTGAGTGCCCGTGAGGTGACGCTTGGTAAACGCTCGCGCGGTACAAATATGTCATCATCATTACCGAAAACTGTGTACAAAGCAGATTGGCACACCCAGCAATGGGTAATATGCCGTGATGATATATTTATTTTTATTTTTTTGCGAGAATCTCGCAAGATGTCTCGCTTCTCGCAGTTGTTATATCGATCTCGCCTCGTATTTAAAACTGCAATCTCGCTCTCGTTCTCGTCTCGTATAATGCAGCGAGATGAAACGAGATGCGAGAATACTCTCGCCTCGTCGTGCATCTCTAGGAAACTCCGTAGTGCATCGTTACCCAAACTTCCTTCTCACTTAAAAAGACAAACCAGAAACACGATTTTTAAACTATAAATAATTTGTATTGTTTGTAGTTTGAAGGCACAGAAATCGACTTGGACGGAAAAGTAGGTATCTTCATAACTATGAATCCTGGGTACGCCGGCCGAACAGAACTCCCTGAATCAGTCAAAGCTTTATTTCGTCCAGTCGTGTGTATTGTACCAGATATGGAACAAATCTGCTTAATTTCTTTATTTTCCGACGGTTTCTTACAAGCTAAAGTTTTAGCAAAGAAAATGACAGTTCTTTATAAACTAGCACGAGAACAACTGTCAAAGCAATATCATTATGATTGGGGGCTGCGAGCTTTAACATCAGTGTTGAGAATGGCTGGAGTACTAAGAAGAGATTCCCCTGAACTTTCCGAGCTTTTAGTAATGATGAGAGCTTTGAGGGATATGAATTACCCCAAGTTTATATTTGAAGATATGCCTTTATTTTTGAACTTAATTAGGGATCTGTTTCCTGGATTGGATTGTCCAAGAGTCGGTTATCCTGATTTTAACCAAGCTGTTGAAACTGTTTTGGCGGAAGGTGGATATGTGCTGCTACCTCAACAGGTACTAAGTTATTATTTTAAGGGGTATTTGAATCCGCAACCTCAACATTTGTACTGTTGTGTGCTACCAATTGCACAACGGTTAGACTGTAAATCCGCCGGCTTTTATTTATTTACTGCTACACTCTATATCTCCCAGTTGATCCCCACGTCATCAATATCTGATGCAAGAATTATTAAACTTTTATCTACCATCTTTGTCGTACACACATGGCATATATGAGACTTTTATTCGCTCTCTCATCGTAGGTTTGCCAGAGAGGTATGCGCTATCTCCGTCTAACCAACGGCAAAAAATGAAATAGAAACGGTATTGTAACCGCGTTATCGAGTGTCATTTTCAAATATTTGAAATTATTTGAATATTCATGTCATTGTGTCATTCATGTGATTAAGATGATTTTGGTGTTGATAATAAATGGTCCTTCGTTGTGTTATACACATGTATTGTGTATTTTGGTATTGCAAATACGGTGTTTCTAAGATTTCCGACAATTATAGGAACATATACAATAAAAAGAGGTATATTTCATCCATTACACTTACATCATATTTATGCAATTGGTTTATTATTACTAAATAACTATTTATACTTAGAATTTTCATAACGAAATTGACAGAATATAGGTCATATTGTCAATTTTGACTAGTTTTGACATTAAATCATAATTATTCAATTGTGAAATGAATGTCACTTCGAATTTTGATGATTAATAATAGTCCACACAGTATATGGTATATTAGCGAACAAATTATTGCAAATGACATATTGAAAATGTCAAACATGACAAAGTCCTGTCGTACTCCACCTTATACCAAACTATAAAATTAAATCCCTATAATAAAACCATGGTAACAATATGACGTCATTAATTCCCTCCCACCCCTGGTGATTTAAACCATATGCTTACTATTGATGACGTGGGGATCAAGTCGTGGAAACGGACTTTATGTCTAATTTAATAGCAAAAAGAAAACTAAAACAAAACAAATAAAAAATTAGGCCAATTTTCCTTTTTAGATTTGTATATAGGAAAGATTACATCTTATTAATATATAATTATTTTATTACTTATAAATCAAAGGCAGATTGTGATGAACTGTTAGGCAAAGACACATTTGAGACTGACACACTACATTGGAAACAAACGAACTTCAATGAAGAACAGCTTTTAGTGAAACTTGAAATGTGTCGGCTGAGCCGACTAATCGGCTTTTAAAATGACCAAATAATTGGTAGTCGGTTAATCGGCCAAACCCGTAGTCGGCACAATATTTTGTAGTTAATACAATCTTTAAATATATCAATGTCACTTGACTTTAAAATTATTCACATAAATCAAATGAATTTTGAACTAACGCGTTTTGTTGCAATTGATGTTAAATCGTAAATTCCTTGGACTACATATTAATTGACGTCATAGAAATGGAAGTAGTTTTGTTTTAATCAAAAGATGTACAAGAAAATAATATTTATATGACCACGATATAAAATACGTACCGATAAACGGCTGTACAGAATTTTTTATCTTTTAGATCGACAAAGTAGTCCAATTCTATGAAACAAACATGACTAGACATTCTACAATGATAGTAGGCCCTACAGGTGGAGGGAAGACTGTAGTTATTCAAACTTTAGTCAAGGCACAAACTCTTATGGGTATTCCTACGAAATGCATTACATTAAATCCCAAAGTATTTTCCAAAATACACACCTCTGATTTGGATTTAACTTATTTTCATTTAAGGCATGTTCTGTTATTGAATTATATGGGATTCTTGATCCTGTGACACGAGATTGGACAGACGGGCTTCTTTCAAATATTTTCAGAGAGGTTAATCACCCAACGGAAAAAGTAGAGAAAAAGTTTATTCTATTTGATGGAGATATAGACGCATTATGGATAGAAAATATGAATTCTGTAATGGATGATAATAAATTATTGACATTAGCCAATGGAGAGCGTATTAGATTGCAACCAACTTCTGGGTTGTTATTTGAGGTACGCAATTGCTGCAAATAGTTTAGAATCTATAATTTTCTTTCTTGAATCTTGCTGCTTTCTATTCTATATTCGAGTAAGTTTTATAACTGCCTTTCTATATATATGAAGGTCTTGAAAGGTATGAATACATTGTGTATATCGGTGTATATGCCGTATGCACACATGAAATTAAAAATAATATAGTTATTAACGTCATAAGGCTGATATGAAGCAAATAACAGACGCGATTGAATATTGTAAAATCGAGGCGACAGTCGAGATTTTACAGTCAACCGAGTCAGTTGTTTGCATATCAGCCGTGTGACGTTCAGTATTTTTCATAATATGTGAATGAATATGGATGAATGATTTTCATCTGAATCTCAAGTTCTCAATTAAAACATCTGATGTGGCCAGCACTTTACCTTCCGTCAGTTCTATGTATTTTGTATAAATGTCATACAGAAAGTTCCTTGCAAAAGATTCTATTTCTTGTACATTACCTTAAGGCAGTTGTATGTATTTTTATAAATTCAATACAGAAAGTTTCTAGCAAAAGATCCTATATTTCCAGTAAAATTATAACAAAAACATACACTGGCTTGCAAAAAAATCGCGTACACCTATTTTTTGCTGTATTGAATCGATCTTGATTTTTAACTTGTCAATGTCACTAGTGTCAATTAACAGAAATTCAAATAAATACTTGGCTGTTCTTTCATTTTTCCAGAATATATTTATAATTTATCAGTACGTAAATTATACACAATTAAGAACTAGCTTCATAATAGATCAAATAGTGATGACAGTGACAACATTGTCAGTTTATACATTATTTACAGAGCTAAAAAATTACAAAAACTCGGTTACTTGATTTTTAAGGTGTACGCGATTTTTTTGCAAGCCAGTGTACTTTCAACTGCACTTGACACTGACACCTTTCAATCAGAATTTTCTTAATATAGCAGCTGTTTTCAGAGTTATAGCATAGCTGACTAATATATGATATTTAATTACTTTATCATTTTTTTACTCTATATTCATTTAATATGAAGTATAAAATGCATTCAAATCGCGTAGAGAATAAAATATTATTTAATATTTATAATAACATCAAATGTGAAAAAATAGTATTTAACATCGTTTTTTCAAGAAACACTGTTAAAATCTTCAAATGAGGGTACTTCCGGTTGACCATTTATAACTACAATCTAATCAGCTCTTCACATGGATGTAACGAAGAGGTATACGAAATTCTTGGAATTGTAGTATTAGTTATCGCATTAGAAAATTTTGTCACACACAGACACACACACACACACACACACACACACACACACACTCATACACACACATACACACACATACACACACATACACACACATACACACACATACACATACATACACACACACACAGACACACACACACACACACACACACACACACACACACACACACACACACACACACACACACACACACACACACACACATACATACATACATACATACATACATACATACATACATACATACATACATACATACATACATACATACATACATACATACATACATACATACATACATACATACATACATACATACATACATACATACATACATACATACATACATACATACATACATACATACATACATACATACATACATACATACATACATACATACATACATACATACATACATACATACATACATACATACATACATACATACATACATACATACATACATACATACATACATACATACATACATACATACATACATACATACATACATACATACATACATACATACATACATACATACATACATACATACATACATACATACATACATACATACATACATACATACATACATACATACATACATACATACATACATACATACATACATACATACATACATACATACATACATACATACATACATACATACATACATACATACATACATACATACATACATACATACATACATACATACATACATACATACATACATACATACATACATACATACATACATACATACATACATACATACATACATACATACATACATACATACATACATACATACATACATACATACATACATACATACATACATACATACATACATACATACATACATACATACATACATACATACATACATACATACATACATACATACATACATACATACATACATACATACATACATACATACATACATACATACATACATACATACATACATACATACATACATACATACATACATACATACATACATACATACATACATACATACATACATACATACATACATACATACATACATACATACATACATACATACATACATACATACATACATACATACATACATACATACATACATACATACATACATACATACATACATACATACATACATACATACATACATACATACATACATACATACATACATACATACATACATACATACATACATACATACATACATACATACATACATACATACATACATACATACATACATACATACATACATACATACATACATACATACATACATACATACATACATACATACATACATACATACATACATACATACATACATACATACATACATACATACATACATACATACATACATACATACATACATACATACATACATACATACATACATACATACATACATACATACATACATACATACATACATACATACATACATACATACATACATACATACATACATACATACATACATACATACATACATACATACATACATACATACATACATACATACATACATACATACATACATACATACATACATACATACATACATACATACATACATACATACATACATACATACATACATACATACATACATACATACATACATACATACATACATACATACATACATACATACATACATACATACATACATACATACATACATACATACATACATACATACATACATACATACATACATACATACATACATACATACATACATACATACATACATACATACATACATACATACATACATACATACATACATACATACATACATACATACATACATACATACATACATACATACATACATACATACATACATACATACATACATACATACATACATACATACATACATACATACATACATACATACATACATACATACATACATACATACATACATACATACATACATACATACATACATACATACATACATACATACATACATACATACATACATACATACATACATACATACATACATACATACATACATACATACATACATACATACATACATACATACATACATACATACATACATACATACATACATACATACATACATACATACATACATACATACATACATACATACATACATACATACATACATACATACATACATACATACATACATACATACATACATACATACATACATACATACATACATACATACATACATACATACATACATACATACATACATACATACATACATACATACATACATACATACATACATACATACATACATACATACATACATACATACATACATACATACATACATACATACATACATACATACATACATACATACATACATACATACATACATACATACATACATACATACATACATACATACATACATACATACATACATACATACATACATACATACATACATACATACATACATACATACATACATACATACATACATACATACATACATACATACATACATACATACATACATACATACATACATACATACATACATACATACATACATACATACATACATACATACATACATACATACATACATACATACATACATACATACATACATACATACATACATACATACATACATACATACATACATACATACATACATACATACATACATACATACATACATACATACATACATACATACATACATACATACATACATACATACATACATACATACATACATACATACATACATACATACATACATACATACATACATACATACATACATACATACATACATACATACATACATACATACATACATACATACATACATACATACATACATACATACATACATACATACATACATACATACATACATACATACATACATACATACATACATACATACATACATACATACATACATACATACATACATACATACATACATACATACATACATACATACATACATACATACATACATACATACATACATACATACATACATACATACATACATACATACATACATACATACATACATACATACACACACATTCATACATCATCGTAAAAATAGTAAAATCGTATTCTAGGGTGACGGAAGGTAATAAATTTATCTCATTATGTTAAAAGAAAATTTTACTCGTTTTCAGGTGGGCGATATGCAATACGCTTCCCCTGCTACTGTTTCTAGAGCAGGGATGGTGTTTGTAGACCCTAAAAACTTAGGGCATGAACCTTATTGGGAACGATGGACCAGGAGTAGACCCAATGAAGTCGAAAGGGATTTCTTTATAAAACTATACTCCCAATATGCTGATCCAGGTTTAATGTACATCTTACTTGGTGAAATAGGCTTTCAACAAGTTGATCCTCTTAGGTTTATTATAAATCAAACTGGACTTAATCTGGTAAGAAAAATAAAACAATGCACCATAACATGGTATGTTCTTGGCCACATTTTTCATACAAAAACACGCTCAATACGCACATTATATTTTTCACTGAAACACTCTGAAATTATCGTTGCTGATTATTTAGGTGGGGGGGGGGGGGTGCTCTACATCACAGTATCCAACGATTTCCCAAAGCATGTAGAAGTAACAGTTTTTGGAAATTAAAAATATGACGATATAAACACTAATTTTGCAACTTCCAAGAATTGAAACATTCAAAAATGTCTTTTATCCGAATTATTATTTTGTATTAGGTGACGCAACTTTGTTTCATGATCGACGCAATGTATCCAGTAAATTACGATGAAGAAATCGAGGCCGACCCTGATGCTATGGCAGATGAAGAATTGATCGAATCAGTGTTTTTGGTAGCTGTTTATTGTTCATTAGGTGCATCTATAATAGGAGACGACAGACTTGCATTTGATGAATTTATCAAAAAAGCCTGCAGTAAAATGGGGGCAGAAGATACGGAAGATCATAGAGCTGATTGTAGTAAGTTTATTTTTAGAATACCAACAAGCAGTGTCTTCCAAATATTAAATAAATTACGAAATTCTTGCGGGCCGCTATATATTTTCTAGAAATTCACAATCAGTCACTGCATTTTGTTGTATATATCACTTCTTCTCCTTTCTCATTTACCATCATTCATAAGAATGATAGTGGGGCATCTGCATAACTTGTATTTAATAACGTTTTTGTAAAATAAATACGCGCGTACTTGCAATTTTTTCGTTTTATTTTAAGGACTTTTGCCATTGGGAAAGCCTACCCTATATGAATACTACTTAGATATAGAGAAAAGAGAATGGGTAGCTTGGGAATGGATAGTACCAGAGTACGTACATGATAGAACGATGCAGTATTCAGATATACTGGTGCCTACTCTTGATACTGTTAGAACAACGTGGTTACTCAAACTTATGAATGAGGTAGGATATGTAATATAACATAAGAAAATAATATGTAATATACATTAACATATAACATTTTTTACAAACATACAGTACTACTTTAAAGAACGCAGATTTACAAAGGTATTTCTATATATGCACTAATATTGTACGCACAATACAGCGCGCTGGGCAAACACGTGACTCAAGCGACCTTGAAGTGCTTGGAATTTTATATATTTCACAGTAAAACACATAAACTTAAAAATAATAACATGTTAACAGTTCAAAATTAAAATAAGTCAAAACATTGGTCTTGTCAGTGACAATGTTCTTGTCAAAATGACATGCGCACACATATCACCTGATTCTAAGCACTTTAAGGCTGCTCGAGTCACGTGTCTGCTCGCGTCTTTTGTTAAGATACACTTCCTAATTTTAAGGCGATTTCGGGCGACATACCCGTTCACTTCTTAGGATCAGTTACGGTATGATATGGTCAATGGTGGCGCCAAAAATCGTTGGTTCACTTGTTGACACCGTGCATGGTGGTTATGTATATTCTCCGACATTTAAAACTGTCAAAATTAGTGTCTGACAATTAAAATGCATTAACAAAGAAAGATAGTTTATTCATATTTGTCCAAAAAAGAGTCAACGAAAATAATGTCACCCTGTTTGACATACAGACCACGACACAGCCGGTTTTACTTTTGACATTTCAAAAAAAGACATGATAAAAAGAGATAGAAATAGTGAACGGAGAGCTGACTCGACTCGCAAACCCGTTCAGCTGTGAGCACTGATCCAAGCATACCGGGTATGTTGTTCCTAGCGCCCGAATGTGTGAACGTACCTGAACGCAACGTACCGCAAGTGAACGGTTGTCGCCCGAAATCGCCTTATATGTAACCCGGTTACATGCACGCCTATCGGTTACACAGTTCATATCTCAAATATGTCACTGCTAGATAAATGTCACTGTCAAACAATTAATTTCAAATTAATAATAGTAACGTTTTAAAAAAATATATATATGGCATGGAACTTAATTCAGTTTCCAACATAAGTAAATATGTAAGTATATAAATTAATAAAAATTAAATGACGGGAGGTATTGTGTTGGCCACATCAGATTTTTTTATTATTTTCTATCTTTCTTTAGAATTTATTGACCCTTTATTAAGTTTGCTATTTTGAGTGATACCTCGACTTACGAACCGCTCAACATACGAACTTTTCGAGATAAGAACTTTTTATAATCCAGTGCTATATACAGTGCTGGAAATAGACAATAATTAAAACTCAAAATGAGTGAGACATAATTAGTAATGCAATTTATTTATTGTCATGAAAGTAATTATCATCATTACGAAAATAGCATATTATATGTCAATAATACATTTTGTAATTTTTCTTAGTTGTGTGCAGAAAAAATCAATTTGCAACATTTGCAAAAAACGTAATTTTGAAACTCCATGCAAATTTCAAACCTTGCTGAGTTCGTTGCAGGAAATGAATCACTAATTTCCCGCACTTGTTACAAAAATAACTATGGTTCTATTTTGTAGATAAGACGTCCAATAGTACTAGTAGGCGAAACTGGAACCTCCAAAACTGCCATCATTACTAATTTTCTTCGTCAGTTAAGTCAAGAAACTTACGTACGTAATTTTAGTATTTTATTATCCCAATTAATCAACTAAAAATATTCATCTTCATCTTACAGTTGATTTTAAATATCAATTTCTCATCTCGAACTTCTTCAATGGATGTTCAAAGAAATATAGAATCGACGGTAGAGAAACGTACAAAGGACATATATGGTCCACCCGTAGGAAAGAAACTAATTGTTTTTATAGATGATTTGAATATGCCTCAAGTAGATGAGTATGGAACTCAACAGCCCATTGCTTTGCTCAAACTTTTATTTGAAAAAGGAGGATTTTACGACCGGGGGAAAGATTTGAATTGGAAGAACTTGAAAGACATAAGTATGAGAACAATATAATACGTCCGAAAAGTGTAATTCTTTAAAATTACTTGCGGGGTGTGTTTCGTACGCTATTTAATTTTTGAGGGTTGATTGAAAAGTTATCACTACGCAATAATTTAGATTTGATTGTCAATATAATCGAAATTTTAAAATGTCGAAAATATATGCATTTTATTGGCTCGTTACTTTAAAAACCTACATTGTGTTTCAAATAAATTTTACAAGTTTCGTCAGAAAAGTAGGAATACTTTGAAAAGTACTTTCAGTCGCTTGCAGATAAAATTTTTTTGTAGGTTTTTTCTCGGCCATGGGTAAAGCCGGAGGTGGAAGAAACGAAGTGGACCCTCGATTCGTCTCCATGTTCGCTGTTTTCAATTTAGTATTCCCTGCCGATTCCACCCTTCTTCATATATACTCCTCTATCCTTCAAGGACATTTTGAAATATTCGAAGAAGAAATACAAGCACTTCCTCATATTTTAATGACTATGACCTTAAATTTATACAAAGTAATGTTTTTCTTTAGTTTTCTTCCATTTCTTGTACTTAAATGTGAAATTTATTTTAGAAAGTGATAATAGAATTACCACCTACTCCAAGCAAATTTCACTATATTTTCAACATGAGAGATCTATCTAGAATTGTCGCGGGATTGACTCAAACTGCGCCACGATTTTACACACAGGTTAAACATATGATAAGAGTATGGAGAAATGAATTTAATAGGATTATATGCGACAGACTTATTAATGAACAGGTAATACAAATTATAGTTTATTATAAAAATAATTATGCCAAATCTGTTCCACATGGAGTGAATCTGCTGAGCGCTCGGCATAATCTAGGACGGAGAGGATGCATCATTTTTAGAGATTCTCTCCTTATGCCAGAGGAAAAACCGTCCTCAAAAACTGGCAGAGAAGTGACATAGCTAAATAGTATTCATCCAAAAAATTGCACAGTTTATAGCAGCTGGTGCTGTCTTAGCTAGATCTTCCTTCGTGCATTCCTCTTCTAATTTGGCGCACGTGAGCAGCTGTGCCATTGTTCTTGACCACAATGACATAAAGTGGGTTCTGCTTAGTATCCCCAGTTGAACATGTTTACTGCACATTTTCCTACTTGTTTAAAACTAACATGTTTTAAATGAGAGAAATTTAGAAATTATCAACTCCTTGAGGTAGCAACCCGCTGCACATGGGAACAGAACGGTTAACCCGCCCTGACTCTATTTAAATAAGTCAATAAATAAATGGAAATAACTGTTTCTGTTACTTTGAAAAATTAGTTATATGGTTTTACGTGTTTAAGTTTAATTTTAGTATTGTTTGAAATAGCTGTAGTATCTTAAACTAATTATTAATATTAATATTATTGCATCTGGCTTCACGCGAGTGCGCGCGCACCCACACGCCCAGTGTGCAGCTGCTGCAGCACTGACCGGCATCGATCGAGGCAGAATGTGTCTGGCTTGCAACCGGTAAACACGTATCGCGTCGTCGTCCGCGAGAGTGGAATTTTCCACCATTTTTGCATAAAACTTTCTGATTTTCATATGGTCAGTAAAGTAATTGGTTGTTTAATTATCGTACGCGTAGCTTGATTAGCCTAACACGACTAATTCAAGGAGTATCGTTCGGTTTTCATTTAATTTGGTACTTTTTAGTCCGCGAATACTTTCCGGCGCCAATTTATGCAGCTAATAGACACATCTCAGGAATCAATTGTAAAATCGAACTGTACAATTTGATTTCTCACGGAATTCGTGTTGTTAGGGATTTGATTCATATTTCCTTGGGTGAAATTATTATTATTTCTTTGTAAACTTGTTTACACACGTCCACCTTCGAGTGACGTCATTCACAGCGCATCTGCTGTTATTGTCGACTAGGTACATTCAATGCAACAAGTTTGCAGTCTAGTTGGTTGTTATTAAGTTCATTTAGAGTTCTTAATATTGTTTAACTACATTTGTTTGTTCATACACTTATGAAATGATTTAGTTAATTTATACAAATATCGTATTTGTTTATCTTTGGTTTATTATTGTTTATGTCACTTGTATTCAATACGCTATCACATATTTCTCAGAATTGGTTTTCCGTTGTTTGTTATTTTGTTGCAATTATATTTAGCACGTTTGTTAGTTCGTAAAACTATCTGGTCCTTCGTTCGTTTTAATTAGTACATTTCACAAATTAATATTATCCCGTTTATTGGCCAAGTCCAGTGATGTGAACCAGCTATCGAAGGTTGTAATTATTTTGGTTTACATATAGTTTTGTTTTATTCATTGAATTTAACATCAAACACATTGTTGGTGCTTCTAGACCGGATTCGCTGATCTAGAGACATCGCATTTGGGCTTGCGAGCAGGATCAAAACATTTTGGTTCTTCTAGACCGGATTCGCTGGTTTAGGGTTTGAACATTTGGTCCTTCGAGCCATTAGGTCCTTATTACTTAGTCCTTCGCACCGGAGGGACGCAACATTTGGTCTCTGTCGAGCCGGATTTGGCGGTATTCGGAGATAATTATTGTTTCTAGTTACATTTGGTCCTTCGAGCCGGATTTGGCGGTATTCGGAGATAATTATTGTTTCTAGTTACATTTGGTCTTCTTCGTCCACCGGATTTGGCGGTATTCGGAGATAATTATTGTTTCTAGTTACTTTGGTATTAGTAATTGCATTTAATAACACACACTAAAATGGCTAAACTACTACTCGAACAATTAGAGGTTGTGACAGAACATATTCGTCGTCTATCAGTCTATTCTTCAGAGACTGATGAAAAAAGTAAAGTGAAATTTGAAGTAACTTTTCCGTCTCTCGCAGCTTGGGAACAAGAATTCAATCGTACTTATTGTGAATATTCTTCAAAGTTAAAACAAACCAAAAATCCCGACGAGGATATATTGGCAGAAATTTCCCGAGTTAAGAAGTTGTTTAATGAAATAAACGAACTCATTTGCGACATACGTGTCAATTACAAACTTATGTTCAATGGAGACACCGGATCACAGGCAGGGTCCGACAGAGTTAAATCAGAATCACATTCGATTCAATCAGCACAATCTTTGCGATATATGCAACCCAGCTTGCCTAAATTGAATCTCCCAACATTCGATGGGGAGAAAACAACGTTTATGAATTTTTACGATTTATTCACACAGTTGGTGATAAATCGGGACAGTTTGTCAGATATTGAACGACTTCAATATCTCAAGTTATCCTTAAAAGGGGAAGCCGCTAGGCTTATTACAAATATCCCCGTCAAAGCTGATAGTTTTGATATTGCATGGAACGCCATCACAGATGAATATTATCGTCCTAGGTTGTTGAGGTCGGTACATCTGAATGCACTCCAAGATGTGCAAAAGGTCAAGCAGGCAGACGCTCCTACACTAAAATCGTTGTTGAACACGGCACGCGAAAACATCGCTGCTCTGAAAAATTTAGAGGTTGATGTTGACTCATGTGGGGTCATTTTGGAAAACATGATTTGTCGTAAGCTAGATTCAGCTACTAGACGACAGTGGGAACTAACATTGGATTCTGACTCCAAGCCCACTCATGTAGAGTTAATTGCGTTCTTGACTAAGCAAGTTTCAAGCTTAGAGGTTGAACCAGACAAATCTGTCAAAACTCACGAGCCAATCAAAAGGCACAAGCCAGCATCCCGAGCGATGACATTGGCAACTAATACGAATTGTCCGTATTGCAGAAAATCTCACTACATCAGTCAGTGTGAAGGGTTTATAGCTCTTAAACCTAAAGGAAGACATGATGCTGCAATTAAACACAAGTTGTGCATCAACTGTCTTAGAATGGTTCACATACGCCCGAACTGTCCTAGTACAGCCACATGCAGAACGTGTAACAAAACTCACCATACGCTGCTGCATTTTGGTGAAAGGTCGAACAAGTCGTTATCACCCAAGCGTGATAAAAAATCTGAGCAAAACAATCGTCCGTCATCACCCAAGAGTGATGCAAACTCTCAAGCCAGTAGTAGTAATTCTGAAACTACTACGTCAATGTCTGCTAGGACTTATTCACTAAATCAACGCAGAAAACATACTTCGGTATTACTACCCACTGCAAAACTGCATATATTTGACAGTGCAGGAAAGGTACATGTTGTACGTGCCTTATTGGATACAGGATCGCAGAAATCCTACATCACAAGTCGTTGTGTCCACAATTTAAATCTGTCTATTGAAGCGTGTCAAACAAAGATTATGTCAATCAGTGACACCCACGTCAAGGACACTAGTGGTATTATACATACCAAAATCAAACCATGTCGTAGAGAAACTCCAGTTCTCGATTTGAGTTGCATTGTAATCGACAACATTACAGGCAGAATCCCAGATTATCCAATATCTCGGGATACCTTTAAACAATTTGGAAATATCCAACTTTCGGATCCCGAATGCTATAAATCTCAACGAATAGACATGCTGTTAGGAGCTGACATTTGGGGTCAGATCATTCGTAACGGAATTAAGAAAGGAGTCGATGGCACACTCACCGCCATCAAAACAATCTTTGGTTGGGTGGTTATGGGAGAATATACCAGCAAGCAAACAAGCAATGCTGTGGTGTCGTATCATACATACACACAAGAAGATACACACGAACTGTTGTCTAAATTTTGGGAATTGGAAAATGTTCCAACTCCATCGGTTGTCACTAAACCGGAGGATAAAATGGTGGAGGACCATTTTGTCAATACTACCCAAAGAGACTCCGAGGGAAAATACACGGTTTCTTTACCTTTTAAACAGTACCCACCAGTACTAGGCAATTCATATAAGAAAGCTTTGTCCATTTGTCACGCACAGCTGACTCGCTTGAGTAAAAGCCCAGAGTTACTCAAGGCTTATGATGCAATATTCGAAGAATATTTGCAAAAGGGTTACGTCACTAGACTTGATGTGCAACCCAATTTGAATGATCATGATTCGTATTATATTCCACACCATGCAGTGGTTAAACCTGATAGTGCGACGACACCGGTACGCATTGTGTTCAATGCTTCAAAGCCATCGTCTAATGGAAAGTCGATTAATGACTACTTGTATCCTGGTCCGGTACTACAGAAGAGTATCTTCACTCTTCATTTGCGAAATAGATTTTATCCTATTTTAATTACGGGGGATTTAAAACAGATGTTCCTACAAATTAGAGTTGTACGCGAGCATCAACGATTTCTAAGGTTCATTTGGAAACCTGCGGATGCCACACATCCTATTGTGTACCAATTCAACACTATCTGCTTTGGTTTGAATTGTTCGCCGTTCTTGGCGTTGCGTACAGTTGAGCAGTTGGCTCAAGACGAAGGGAATCAATATCCCTTAGCAGCTAAAGTCCTGCAAAATGATGTCTATATGGACGATGTTGTGACCGGAGCTGAAGATATTCAGTCAGCACTGACACTGCGTCGTGAACTCACGGATATATTCGAAAGGGGAGGATTCACCCTCCGAAAATGGGCCAGTAATTCTCAAACAATACTGGAGGAACTACCAGACAATGCACGCGCAGTGAAAGATGTCCACTTCAATGACGACGAGTCAGTGAAATTGTTAGGTGTCAAATGGGTTTGCAAGTCCGACTGCTACGAGTATACGGTCTCAAAACCCGACGATTTGTGCACCAAAAGAAACATTTTGTCCTGCATTGCAAGGATCTATGATCCATTAGGCATTATGTCCCCATTGGTGATGTTTCTTAAACTCATCATGCAAGAGCTTTGGAAATCAAAGGTAGAATGGGATGAAGAACCTCCCGCTCATATTGTCTCGGAGTGGAACTTGTTTCTGAACGAGATCGATTGTATATCCAACTATTCGATACCAAGGTTAGCCTGTTTGGGTTCGAAATTCGATCTTATCGGATTTGCGGATGCCTCCGAGCGAGGCTACTGTGCCGTTGTCTATGTCAGAAGTTATCTAAACGATAAACCAGTGGTTCAATTGCTCTGTGCAAAGACGCGTGTAGCGCCTTTGAAAAAAATTACTATACCTCGTTTGGAATTATGTGCGGCGCATCTTCTCGCCAAACTTCTCGAGAATATTCTCGAAAATATTCCAAAACAACCGGAGGCTGTACATTGCTTCTCGGACTCTATGATAGTTCTTGCCTGGTTGCGCAAGGAACCACCCACTCTGAAAACATTTGTGGGTAATCGAGTCGCTCAAATACAAACAAATTTTCCGAGTGAACACTGGCGTCATGTAACGTCGGAACACAATGCGGCCGACGTAGGTTCTAGAGGTCTCAGTCCTCTAATTTTCAAGACATGTACTCTCTGGATAAGTGGACCAGAGTGGTTACAACAACCTTACTCGTGTTGGCCACAAAGTGAAGTGGTTCAAATTGACAATGATCAAACCAACTCTGCTCAGACAGAGATTGCCAACAGCCTAAGTTTGTCTTTAGGGAGACCCTAAGGTGGCCGGTATGTTTAAAACTAACATGTTTTAAATGAGAGAAATTTAGAAATTATCAACTCCTTGAGGTAGCAACCCGCTGCACATGGGAACAGAACGGTTAACCCGCCCTGACTCTATTTAAATAAGTCAATAAATAAATGGAAATAACTGTTTCTGTTACTTTGAAAAATTAGTTATATGGTTTTACGTGTTTAAGTTTAATTTTAGTATTGTTTGAAATAGCTGTAGTATCTTAAACTAATTATTAATATTAATATTATTGCATCTGGCTTCATGCGAGTGCGCGCGCACCCACACGCCCAGTGTGCAGCTGCTGCAGCACTGACCGGCATCGATCGAGGCAGAATGTGTCTGGCTTGCAACCGGTAAACACGTATCGCGTCGTCGTCCGCGAGAGTGGAATTTTCCACCATTTTTGCATAAAACTTTCTGATTTTCATATGGTCAGTAAAGTAATTGGTTGTTTAATTATCGTACGCGTAGCTTGATTAGCCTAACACGACTAATTCAAGGAGTATCGTTCGGTTTTCATTTAATTTGGTACTTTTTAGTCCGCGAATACTTTCCGGCGCCAATTTATGCAGCTAATAGACACATCTCAGGAATCAATTGTAAAATCGAACTGTACAATTTGATTTCTCACGGAATTCGTGTTGTTAGGGATTTGATTCATATTTCCTTGGGTGAAATTATTATTATTTCTTTGTAAACTTGTTTACACACGTCCACCTTCGAGTGACGTCATTCACAGCGCATCTGCTGTTATTGTCGACTAGGTACATTCAATGCAACAAGTTTGCAGTCTAGTTGGTTGTTATTAAGTTCATTTAGAGTTCTTAATATTGTTTAACTACATTTGTTTGTTCATACACTTATGAAATGATTTAGTTAATTTATACAAATATCGTATTTGTTTATCTTTGGTTTATTATTGTTTATGTCACTTGTATTCAATACGCTATCACATATTTCTCAGAATTGGTTTTCAGTTGTTTGTTATTTTGTTGCAATTATATTTAGCACGTTTGTTAGTTCGTAAAACTATCTGGTCCTTCGTTCGTTTTAATTAGTACATTTCACAAATTAATATTATCCCGTTTATTGGCCAAGTCCAGTGATGTGAACCAGCTATCGAAGGTTGTAATTATTTTGGTTTACATATAGTTTTGTTTTATTCATTGAATTTAACATCAAACACATTGTTGGTGCTTCTAGACCGGATTCGCTGATCTAGAGACATCGCATTTGGGCTTGCGAGCAGGATCAAAACATTTTGGTTCTTCTAGACCGGATTCGCTGGTTTAGGGTTTGAACATTTGGTCCTTCGAGCCATTAGGTCCTTATTACTTAGTCCTTCGCACCGGAGGGACGCAACACTACTTCATTTCGTAGGCCATTTCTGGTCATTACCTAGTGGTAGTTTCTCATCTGGAAGAATACCCATTGTTTATTTATTTATTTAACATACACTGCTCAACAGATAACTCCAATTACTGAGCAGGATAAAAATCATCACATAAAAATAATTATAATATAAAGAACATAATAAAATACAACATAACGTAGAATAAAATTACAAAATGTAGATCAACATACAAAAAAGTGAAATAGTATTACAGAAAGTAACTAAAAAAAAAATTGATGATAGGCTACTAAACAATGAAAGAATGAAACTTTTTAGGGGAATACTGAAAGACATCTACATCACTAAATTTAAGTTGATAGATTAAGCACATCTGGTGAATAGGTGATTTATAAAAAACGTTAGTACGGGCAGAAGGTAAATAAAATGTTTGAGAATTTCTCGTGAACACAGAAGGAGTATGAAAATTAATAAGTGAAACACATCGAGGGTCATCAACTGTCCCGTGAATTAATTTAGATAAATAGTGAACACATAAAACTTGCCTACGATGTAGTAAGCTACGAACGTTGAACGTATTAAGCAAGTGCTCGTAAGACACTGATCTATCAGGGTAAACATTATTTCGTTTAAAATATAAAAATCTAAGAAACTTTCTTTGCACTTTTTCCAAAAGATCCTGATGTACTTCATAAAATGGGTTCCATATTACGCAAGCATATTCAATTTTGGAACGCACGAAAGAGTTATAAAGTGTTACTAGACAAGAAAGATTTGCAAATTGTCTTGAATTTCTAATTATAAAACCAAGTAATTTTACCGCACTTTTAAAAAGTTGTTGAATATGAGTACTAAAAGTAAATTTTTTGTCAAATGTTACACCAAGATCCACAATTTGATCAATACTTGATAAAGTGTTATTGTTTATTTTGTAATTAAATTGTATAGGTAATAACTTCCTAGAGTAAGAAACTACCTTGCACTTACTAATATTTAAATGTAAATTGTTCTGTAAACACCATTCATACAAATTGTAAAGATCTTGCTGTAGAAAAGTGCAGTCAGAGTACGAGTTGACAGAGTAAAATATTTTCAGATCATCAGCGAAGAGCAAACTCTCGCAATTTAAGACATTAGTTATATCGTTCACAAATAATAAAAATAATAAGGGACCCAGATTAGATCCTTGGGGTACACCGGAAGTGGCTATGAAAGTGGGCGATTTGTTGTCAAGAAATTGGACAAAGAGTTGTCTATTAAGGAGGTATGATGATAGAAGAGAAATGAGAGGTTGAGAAAGAGAGAAGGTATGAAGTTTGCGAATTAAGACACTGTGGTCAATCCTGTCGAAAGCCTTAGCAAAATCAGTGTAGATACAATCGACCTGTCCCCTACTATCTAGAACTCGTGAAACATAGTGCGAAAAATACATTAGATTACTTACAGTTGATCTGTTACGCATGAAGCCATGCTGTGCTGGCGTAATAGAATTTCTAACTTTATTATAAATAGAGTGGTAAATAATCTTTTCAAAAATTTTGCTAAAATTAGAAAGAAGGGAGATAGGTCGATAGTTCATAATATCCGTTGGATTACCACATTTAAAAATCGGAACAATTTTAGTTTTCTTCCAACTGTCGGGAAAAACACTAGTCTTTAAACAAAGATTAAATATTTGAAATAAGGCTTTCGATAGAGGATATGCGCAGTCTTTAATGATTAGGGCTGGAACAAGATCAGGGCCACATGTAAGGTTGGACTTGAGTTGCTTAATAGAGTGTTCAATATCATCTAAGGATATATGATTAAGATTAACAAAATTATTAGATACAGAATGAAGTTGGTCTGAAGGAGAATTAGTTGCAGTTGAAGAAGTGGAGAAAACAGATTTGAAAAATGTAGCAAACGAATCGGCCATTTCACCAGATGAAGTTAATTCAGTGCCGTTAAAATACATAGTTTTAGGAAAAGTAGATGTTTTTCGTTTAGAATTAATAAAATTCCAAAATTTACTAGGGTCTTCTTTTATTGTAGATTCACAATTCTTAATATAGTTATTGTAAGCTAGTTTAATATCAGACTTTAATTTATTTCTTAAATTGATGTAATTGTTACAGTAATGTTGGTTATTAGGGACATTATTATGTAGCTTTCTGTAATGCTCTTTCATACGAATGGTGTGGATAATATCGCGTGTAAACCAAAGTGGATACTTATTCCTACAAGTAACCTTGCGTGGAACACATTCATCAAACATAGCATAAAGAGAATTATAAAAATAATTACATGCATCATTAACATTATTATATTGCTTCAGTGTGTCCCAATCAAAGTCACCTATAAGACTATATAATTTATTAAAATCAGTCTTTCTGAAATTATAAGTGAAACACCTTTTTTTACTTAAGAAATTTCTAGAGCTGTTGGTAAGAGTTTTTATGTCGAATTCCGTAACTAAAACGGGGTGGTGATCATACTCTATATTAAATAAAAATTCTTCGCTATGTCTAACAGTACAAGTGATATTCGAGACAACAACATCTAGGATTCTGTTATTTTTGTTGAGTACTGAATTAAATTGATTTGCATTGAAAAAATCAACAAAGCTATTAAATGAAACAACTTTTTGGGAAGGTGTCTCGGAGACCAAATCAGGCAAATTAAAATCACCAAAAATAACAAAATTGTCAGCTTGTAGAAAATTAAGGCAGTCAAAAAATTCAAAGATTGCATTGTAAGATGAAATATCTGAAGCAGGTGGAATGTACGTAACAAATACATAAAAAGCGGTATTATTTAACATAATTTTTGCACAAATAATATCTACATTGACAGGAAGAATGTTTGTAAAGTCACTAAGATCAACAGAACATGAAGAAAATTTATTATTAATCATTAGTAAAACTCCGCCACCGCGGTTAAGATTGCATAATTTGAATTTTCTGTCGCTGCGATGAATTGAAAAACACTCGGTATGTAATTCTGAGTTCAATATACTTTCAGTGAGCCATGTTTCTGTGAAGACTAAGATATCATAATCAATTACATGAGTAAGGGCTTGAAGAATATGTAACTTAGAATTCATACCTTGAACATTTTGGTAATAACAATTTAATTTTTTTATCAAGCTGCAAGACTTAGTGACAGACTGTGATTGCTATTCAGAACCAAGGATGCTTTTCTTAAATCGTTTTAAAGTATCTTTAAAAACATGACACTCACGGTCCCAAGCGCAGTGATCAGTGACGACAGAGGTTTTGTGAGACTCATTAAACTTAATACAGTTTACACATTTGAACTCAACAGCTTTACAATCCTTGTATGAGTGATTACCTGAACATTTGGGACAATGTGTTACTGTTTTGGTACAATTTTTAGCTAAATGGTGAAAACCACAACATTTGAAGCATCGACGTAACTCGATAGCATCATACACCGAACAGCAATCATAACCTACAATGACTTCACCTCTAGCTATTAAATTGTGATAGGAATTATTATCTACTTGTATCACAGCTTGGTAGATATTATTTTTATTTTTAATAGAAAATATGTCTAAAATTTGACATTTAAAACCATTCTGAAAACATGATTTATTTTGTTCGGTCAAAAGTTCATACATTGCATCCTTATCCAGTTTTTCAGACATTCCAACGATTTTGATACGGGCATGTAGATTGGATAATTGTTTTATTTCATATTTATTCTTAAGATTGTCATTAATTAGCTTTTTGAAATTATCCGAGTGTTCAGAATCTTTGCAACTAATTAACACAGCACCGTTATTTAAAGATTTCACATTATTGACAGAAATTTTAGATGACACAGGATGGGCAGTTTTGAGTATATCGGCTTTAGTTGCTGACGTGGATTGGTCACTATTTAAGGGCCTAAGAATGACTGGGGGCGGTAGCTCAGGTTGATTCACTGTAGCTGCATATGTACGAATGGAACTGCTGGACGTTGATGGTGAATTTTGAATAACACTTGTTTTAAGCTCATTTACAGATGACTCGATAAGATTTTTTAATTCATTTTTAGTGGCTGTTAAGGACTGGTTAATTAGTTCTAGTAAACTAGTTTGAATTTTTTCAAAGTGAGAGTTGAACGCTTCGGGTGTTACTAGAGTTGACACTTTAGATATATTTGAATTAATGTCTTTGATTGAGGATTCAAAATCTTTAACTTTAGCATTGTCAACAATTGTACAATTCACTTTACAATGCGGACATAGATAATAAAAATTGTTCGATGTACTAAAAAAATTAAATTTATCGTCGCTTAAATCAATACATAATGAATGAAACCATTGCTTACATGAGCCTTCGCATGGGATAAAGTTATCACATTTAGCACCTCTTTTTAGTTTACACTTTGCACAAACGACAGACATTTTGAATCATTAGTTAGCTGCAGGTAATTCAAGACAAACTTTTTATATTCACTGGTTTATTTGCGATTAACAGCTGAAAGAGTTCATTAACCGTGGCAAACAGCGTCAGGTAAAGTCTCGCACACAAATTTTATTTGATCGCAAGATGCAGAAATAATGAAAAAAACGAATTTTAAAACACTTTTTTATTAAAATAAGAGCACACTAAAAAGTTGCCAGAGCGATTTTTATATATTTCAAACGAAGAAAAATCTCTCCATATGATGATGTTAAACACGATAAAATAGACTTTAAATAAACCACTCGAAATAGTAAAACAATAGGAACCACATGTACTACGAAGCATACCTATTGACGTCTTTCAATTGCTTTATCTTCTGGCGTTAATGACCACATTAAGCGTCTTGTTGCAGTCATGGTCTTTGTCATAGGATGCACTGAAGTAAGGAAACTGTGACTTGATTTTAATCGTGAACGTGATTAGAGCGCTCTACCATACTTGCCATCGATCATCTAACTTTAGGTGGAGCTATGCCGCTAAGCAGATATAATTGGGTGACAAGTGTTTGTTCGATTGAGTCTTTGCACAAACGAACACAAAATTTGATTGCTTACCGCTGTCATATATATGACTAACGTCAACAGAAGCGACACTGCTGTACGTATTGCCGTCCGTGCGCTCATGGCTATGTGTGCGTGGACGTGGACCAGGGAGGGGGGACGTAAGGAGATTGGGGGTACTTCGGTACGCTAGGCTTTGCCATTGACGGAGTGACGGCGTTCGTGTGCAGGGCGGTTCAGCGCAAGAATATTACGACTACCAGACTAGACTACTAGACACAATGCCGGGTGGTATAATATATTGTTGTGTAAAAGGCTGTCCAAATAATAATAAGATAAAACAAACCTAAAAAGCTTTTTTAGATTATCGACTGACCCAGAAAAATTTGATTGTTTACCGCTGTTCGACGAATACTCTATAACTTCAATAAGCTAAGCCCATATCATAACTGTACTGAACCTATATTTAAAACTGGGCGGGGGGCTTATCTTGATGAAGATTAGTCAAAAATAATTTGGGTGCCAATTCTTAAATGGCACTACAAAAAGTCAGCCCTTTATCTTTATATCTACACTGTATATAAATCAGGAAAATTAAAATACGATTTGTACAAACATCTCTACAAATAATTAACTATGCTACCTTCTTACCCTGCGTTTTTTAGGATGCAATTACCGAATTCTAATAGACTGACAAAAATAGTAACTGTTAATTTTCTAGGACCAAGAACTAATGTACGAAAACATCCGAAGCGAACTCGAAGAAAACTACCCGGCTACTCCTGATAACAAACGACAAAGTGAATTCCGGCAAACATTGGCTAGCTTAGAACGTCTGACCTCTGATATTAGTGTTGATCTTGAAGAAGGGCTTCAACTGGGCTCCATCGCTCATGCCCTTGCGGAACATGAAGAAGAAGAAGAAGGAGGAGATGACGATGAATGCGTGTACGACTACGTCCTTCGTGACCCGTTGCTATTTGGGGACTACCGTAATGCTTGCAATGAAGAAGACCCTAGGTTAGTACCTAAAGGGGTAGACTAGGATTTTTATTCTTACCGAGGATGCTAGTGACTACATAAAACTGACAACTAAACATCTATTTTACACACTACGTTAGATTAAAATACATTTTTTTATATAAATTATGACATGAGAAATATACGTTTTCCGGGAATGGACTGTGTCATATTTTGAATCAGAGCTCATCGTTTCGTATGGGGCATCTTCAGGAGCAAGGGGGATAAGTACTGTCTTAAACAAGGTTACCCGACGTGTCAACCACGCTAGAGGCCGAGTTTAAGCAACCAGGGGAAGCCCAGTTTACAAGGTTACCCGACGTGTAAACCACGCTAGAGGCCAAATAAACCAAGTGACGAAGGAAGGCCGAGAAGACAGTTATATACTAATCTAAAGATACGGTACATGAACTAAGCTAATGAGGAACAATGGGAATCGAGTTCGTAATGGTAGATTGGGCGTGTCGTGTTCCGAAAATCCGCATGTGGCTCAAGAAATAGCCATCATCCCGATTGATGTTATTAGGATGTTTCCATATTTCTAAAGTTTCCCTGTATTTACGTCTGTAAAACTCAGGAACAGTAGTTAAAATGCGGGAATTTTCAAATAAGATGTTATGTCCTGTGTTGTGTTGGTGTTCTGTGACCGCAGATGTTAATACCATACTATTACGCAGACAGCGTTTGTGTTCTGACAATCTAGTGTGAACACTCCTACCTCTTTCACCTATGTATACTGTGCCGCAAGAACAAGGAATACTATAAACACCGGGTGACGACAAGGGTTCGCGTTTATCTTTAGTTTGGGGGAGTATTTCTCAGATTTTTTGTGGAGGTTTAAAAAAGACCTTAATGTTGTTTTTATTAAGAATTCTACCTATTTTATCCGAGAATCCTTTAATGTAAGGGATAGATGCCAATGTTTCGAACTAGGTATCCACGGGTTTCTTAGATAAAGGGTTTAATTGTCTATGAATTACATTATTGATTAATTCTACGTCATAGTTGTTCTGGATTAAACTATGTCTGAACCAGAACATCAAGGAAGGAGAGAGTTCTGTTATTTTCTACCTCCATGGTGAATTGAATATCCGGGTGTATGCTGTTTAAGTGTTCGTGGAACAAAGTGAGTTTTTCCGGACCATGTGGCCAAATGACAAACGTGTCATCTACATAGCGAAACCATACCTTAGGTTTGAATGTAGATGATTCTAGTGCCTTTGCTTAAACTCGGCCTCTAGCGTGGTTGACACGTCGGGTAACCTTGTTTTAAGACAGTACATTCCCCCTTGCTCCTGAAGATGCCCCATATGACTGCGGGCGAAACGTTGAGCTCTGGCTCAAAATATGACATAGTCCAATCCCGGAAAACGAATATTTCTCATGACTCAGACTGTGGAAGCCTACGTAATCATTAAATTATGACATATCAGAATAACATAAAAACCACAACCTATAGGTTCTACGAGGATCTATTGGACTACGATGCGATTTATTTTCTATTCCAAGAGATATTGGAGGAGTATAACGAACGAAGAGGAAAACTGAGTCTGGTACTGTTTGAAGATGCCCTGGAGCATCTGACAAGGATTCATAGGACTCTGAGAATGGATAGAGGACATGTGATGGTCTGTGGAGTGGGGGGAAGTGGGAAGGGAAGTTTGACAAGATTAGCTGGGTTTGCTGCCGGTAAGATATCATGCCAGGAATATTACAATGGGATATTCTACCATTGTAAAGAAATTGTAAACTTCACTACGATTTTTTTCTAGGATGTGAGCTTTTTGAAATCATGCTAAGCAGAGGTTACAACGAGACCAGTTTTAGAGAAGATTTGAAGAGAATGTTCAACATTTTAGGGGTAGACAATAAGAAGCTAGTCTTCTTGTTCACCGGTGCCCAAGTAGCAGAAGAAGGCTTCTTGGAGTTCATCAATAATATTCTGACGATAGGAATGATTCCTTCGTTGTTCAATGATGAAGACAAGGATGCCATCATTGGTCAAGTGAGGCAGCCTGCCTCTCAGGCTGGATACGGGATAACCAAGTTTGTATTAATTATTGAAATTTCGGCCTATAGGGCGCGAGCAGACACGTGACTCGAGCGTCTTTGACGTGCTAGGAGTTGATTTGTGTGCGCTTGTCATTTTGACAAGAACAATGTCACTTTTACAAGACCAATGTTTTGACTTATTTTAATTTTGAACTGTTAAGAAGTTATTATTTTTAATTTCATGTGTTTCACTGCCTGAAAATTTGTACATTAATAACATTTTAGCAGTTCAAAATCAAAATAAGTCAAAACATTGGTCGTGGCCATATACTGGAGGGGGGAATGTGTGTTGTGTGACGTCAATTTCATAAGTCTCCATTTGAATGAAACAATTTAATGCATTCTATTTCAGGGATGCTGTATGGTCATATTTCACAAACATCTGTGTAGAAAATCTTCATGTAGTTCTATCAATGTCACCTTCTGGTGATGAGTTACGAAACAGATGCAGAAGTTTTCCAGGATTAGTAAATAATACTTGTATTGATTGGTTATTCCCTTGGCCACTTCAAGCCTTAATTGCAGTTGCCACAGTATTTTTGAAAGATGTAAAATTAAATGACGTGTTTAACTGAAATCCGTTTATTGCCTATAATGAATTTACTTACAATTTTCAAAAAACTAAACACTAAAAAGTGATACTGTTAGCAACACTTTTTTTGTTAGAAAAACTTTTCTAAATTGTAAAGCCTAATTTACTGCTTTTAACATTATCACTGTTTTGCAGTGCTCACCAATTCACTTGATGTGTCTGAATGCCGATTTAATTTATAATGATGTATTTGCTTAAATTTGCATTTTTTGTACCTTATAAACCTAGTACATTTAATTATATTTTTATTATGTTCTTATTATTATTATTATTATTATTATTATTATTATTATTATTATTATTTATATTGTTATTACTTTTTCATATTATTTTTACCCTATAATTGAAGTACTGTTGGGTACTAAAGTTATTATTATTATTATTATTATTATTATTATTATTATTATTATTATTTTATTTTTGTCGAGTAGTATTGGACCATTCACCTTAACAAAAACACTATAAAATAAAAATGAATCATCAAGGCATATACCCATTGCTGGGTGTGCCAATTCGCTGTATGTATTTGCTTAAATTTGCATTTTTTGTACCTTATAAACCTAGTACATTTAATTATATTTTTATTACGAGGGTCGTTCAATAAGTCCTTAGAAAATCTAAGAGTTGGCACTCGTAGTATAGATAACGTTTTGTTTTTACTAAACATCATCACTCACCCGACAGCTGTCAAAGTTTTAGTTATATCCATCACGTGGTTTCACTTTTATTGTCGATTGAAGCAACAAACTTTTGCTTATTTAAAAAAATGGAAAAAAGTGAATTTCGAGCGGTGATTAAACACTTGTATTTAAAAGGCTTAACACCGAAAGAGATCAAAGCTGAGTTGGATGAAGTTCATGGTACATCTGCTCCTGTATTTGCAACTATTTACAATTGGGTAAATGAGTTTAAACGTGGCCGTACGTCCACAAGAGATGAACAGCGTTCGGGACGTCCTGTGGAAGTCACTACTCCTGAAATGATGGATAAAATCCACGATATGATTTTGAGTGATCGACGAATCAAAGTGCGCGACATAGTTGAAGCTACAGGCATATCGCAAGGTACAGTGTTTTCAATTTTGCACGAAAAATTGGGTGTGAAAAAAATCTCGGCGAGATGGGTGCCGCGTTTGTTATCGGTGGAGAATAAACGCAATCGTGTGGTCGACTCTGAGGCTGTTTTAGCGCTTTTTCGTCGCAATCCTGATGAGTTTTTGCGTCGATACGTAACAGTAGACGAAACATGGATACACCACTACACGCCAGAAACCAAGGCACAGTCTAAACAGTGGGTTTTTGAAAGCGAACGAGCTCCGAAAAAGGCGAAGACGATCAAATCGGCAGGCAAGATTATGGCCACGGTTTTTTGGGATGCACGCGGAATCATCTTCATCGATTACTTGGAAAAAGGAAAAACAATAACTGGAGAATATTATGCGTCATTATTACATAGATTAAGCGAAGAAATGAAGAAAAAACGTCCTCATTTGAAAAAGAAAAAAATCCTCTTCCATCAAGACAATGCACGGGTACACACCTGCGCTGTTTCGATGGCCAAAATTATGGAACTAAAATTTGAATTACTACAACATCCACCGTATTCACCAGATTTGGCTCCTAGCGATTTTTTTTTCTTTCCAAACTTAAAAAAATGGCTCGGTGGACAACGGTTTACATCGAACGAGGAGGTCATCGCTCAAACAGATGCTTATTTTGAAGATCTTCCGAAATCCTACTTTTTGGACGGCTTAAAAAAGTTAGAGAAACGTTTAGAAAAGTGTATAGAGCTAAAAGGAGATTATGTTGAAAAATAAAAAAAAAATTACCCAAAATAATTTGTTTTTCTATCTTTTTCTAAGGACTTATTGAACGACCCTCGTATATTATTATTATTTTTATTATTATTATTATTATTATTATTATTATTATTATTATTATTATTATTATTATTATTATTATTATTATTATTATTATTATTATTATTATTATTATTATTATTATTATTATTATTATTATTATTATTATTATTATTATTATTGGGTAATAAAGTTATTATTATTTTATTTTTGTCGAGTAGTATTGGACCTTAATAAAAACACTATAAAATAAAAATAAATCATCAAGGCATATACCCATTGCTGGGTGTGCCAATCTGCTTCGTACACAGATTTCGGTAATGATGATAACATATTTGTAATATATAGACCACTTAACAAAATTATATAAAATACATTTTTAAATATATAATATTAATAGATGGTAGTTATTGGTTCGTATTAACTATAATTTAAATCCCAGAGCCTACGCTTTAAACAAAGAAAACGCAGTTATTCAAATGTATGTAACTGACAGAAAGAACTAATCATTTCAAAATAATATTAGTAACGTTTTAAAAAGAAAAAGTAAATAGAACAATAGAAAAGGAATTCAATACAGTTTCCAGCATAAGTAAATATGTAGGTATGTATTAATAAAAATTAACGATTCACAAAAATGTTTAAGCTAATCCTCATTTTTGGATTAATGAATTCTATTCTATCCCGGTATTTAAAATGTAATCTTCATTTTATTATAGCTCCGGTGGCTCAATGGTAAGAGCAACGCCTCATGTCATGAGTGCCCTCGGGGCTCTGGGTTCGAATCCCACTAAGGCATGGATGTGTGTGAATGTGAACCCACTCTGTAATTGGGATTTAATCCTGTTGAGGGGTTTAAAAAAGGCAGTTACTTGGATTAGATTAGACTATATTTTAAGAAATAAACAGCTAAATTTAGAGTAAAATTCGCTAATCCAAAAATAAGGATTAACTTATTCTTTTTTGTGACTCGATCTGTAAATGGCGGGAGGTATTGTGTTGGCCACACCAGATTTTTTATACTTGTTTGATTAAACTATTGTTAAATCAAGTAATAAACTAACAAGTGCGGGAAATTAGTGATTCCAAATTGAATGCAAGATTGCAAAACGGATGCAATATTTTTTCTGCAACCGTAAGTAATAAGAAAAATTCCGGGATAGATCATATTTGGAATTACCGTGTTAAACGATTGTTAGGGATTTTCGTGTGCATCTGTACCAATAAACGGAATTCAGTTAATCAGTTTTTATGCAAACTATAAATTGGTTTGTAACCAAGTTCAAAATTTTCTAGGTTGCAAAAATCCCAGATATGCACCGAGGTCCAATTATAGACCATGTTGTTCATGTACACCAAAGCATTCAAGACTATACAGTAGATTACTTACTGAAACTTCGAAGAAAGAATTACGTAACACCTAAACATTATTTAGACTTCATAACAAACTATTTGAAATTGCTTGAAGAAAAAGATCAGTTTATTGTTGTTCAATGCGAACGTTTAGAAGGCGGTTTGGTTAAAATCGCCGAAGCTACCGTTGAGATTGGTGTTCTTAGAGAAAAATTAGAGAAACAGCAAGTCGTCGTTGCTAAGGCAACAGAAAAATGCGAAGCTATGTTAGTGGAGATTGAAGCAAACACCGAAATAGCAACAAACAAAAAGACAATCGTTTCAGAAAAAAGTGAAGAGGTAGAAGAACAAAAGAAAATCATCGCTGTTGAACAATCAGAAGCCGAAGAGGTCTTAGCCGATGCTTTACCAGCTTTAGAAGCTGCTAGGCTCGCCCTATCTGAGTTAGAAAAAGCTGACATCACTGAAATTAGATCTTTTGCAACACCTCCAGAACCTGTGCAAATAATCTGCGAATGTGTTGCTATCTTAAGAGGCGTTAAAGAAATAAATTGGAAGAACGCCAAAGGTATAATGGCAGATCCAAACTTCTTAAAAACTTTACAAGAAATGAACTGTGACGCAATTACTCAAAAACAACAACTTGCTGTGAAGGTTCACATGAAAAAATCTAAAAAACTTGATGAAATGCAAAGCATAAGTAAAGCTGGTTTCGGACTTCTTAAATTCGTCGTAGCCGTCTTAGGTTACTGCGAAGTTTACAAAGAAGTCAAGCCCAAAAAAGAGAAAGTACAACAATTACAAAAAGAATACAATGCAGCCATGAAAATATTGGATAAACTAAACAAAGAAATAGAAGTACTTGAAAATACTTTAAAAGAACTGAATGATAAATACGAAGTCGCTATGTTGCAAAGAGCAGAACTACAAGAAGAAACGGAAATCATGGAGCGAAGATTCCTAGCTGCCAATACTCTAATCACTGGTCTTGCTTCTGAAAGAGAAAGATGGAAAAACGATTTAAAAACTCTACACCTAGAAAGAGAACGACTCATCGGGAATTGTTTACTTTCAGCTGCATTTTTGAGCTATACAGGAGCTTTTAACTTCGAGTTTAGACATACTATGGTATATGACGATTGGCAACTAGACATTCTAGATAGAGAAATTCCTTTAACTCAACCATACAGAATAGAAAAGAATTTAACAACCGATGTAGAAATAAGCAAATGGAATTCAGAAGGGTTGCCTCCTGATGAACTGTCGGTGCAAAATGGTATTTTAACCACTAGGGCGTCTAGGTTTCCAATGTGTGTTGATCCTCAAACTCAAGCTCTTCATTGGATAAAAAAGAAAGAAGAAAAATCTAATTTAAAAGTACTATCTTTCAGCGATTCTGATTTCTTGAAACATCTAGAAATGGCTATTAAGTTTGGATCACCTGTTTTATTCCAAGATGTAGATGACTATATAGATCCTGTTATAGATAATATTTTGGAGAAGGATGTCAAACGTATGTTAATAATATAGGTATATTATTATTCACGAAAGATGACTGTTCAAGGTTTTAGATTTTATAGCAGTAGATTAGCAACATTTTGTATTACAAACAGAAAGATTATTTAACGTATGTCTATATAATTTGTGTGGTGTGACAGATATACGTAAATAGTACCATTACTTTCTAACATACTAAAAATAGCAGTGACGTATGTCGTAAAGTTACAGACATGTAATTATCCACTAAACTATTATTCACGAAAGATGACAATTCAAGGTCATCTGTGAGCCGTCTGATATAATATTACTTGCAGATAACTTCATTGCATTTCGTATGCATAGGAGTGCAACATGAAATATTTACGGACACATTTTAATTGAAAAAATAAAAGTAATTTATTTGAAAATATTGTTTCTTTCTAAATAATACCTTTCTGAAAGATTTATGTTCTTCACTTATGTTTTTGCAAAATTCAAAAACATAGACTTAACTATATACCAAGGAATAATAATTTGATTTAAACGTCAACGCCACTGGGTAAATATTAGCACAGAGGGCAGTGTAGTAGATAATTACGTATCTGTAATTCTACGAAATACGTCATTATGATTTATAGTGTGATAGAAAGTAGTGCCACTATTTACGTATATGTGTTACACCACATAAATTATAGACACAGGTCAAATAATCTTTCTCTTTCTAATACAAAATGTTGCTAAGCTACTTCTGTAAAGTGATGTGTATTCTTTCTTCGAACAAATGACCTTGAATAGTTATCTATCGTGAATAATAGTATATATATATATATATATATATATATATATATATATATATATATATATATATATATATATATATATATATAAATATAAGAAATTTAATATAATTACTGAGTTTACATGCAGTTTTTAAAAACCTTCTGAAAACTGCATGTATACATACTCAGCAAATAATTTATTAATTTCTGTTTCTAGTTGTTGCTGGTAGAGTGTTCATCTTTTTGGGAGATAAAGAAGTAGACTATGATCCAAATTTTAGAATGTATTTAACAACAAAAATATCTAATCCAAAATTTAATCCTCAAGTATATTCGAAAGCAGTTGTTATAAACTACACTGTTACTCTTTCCGTAAGTAAATTTTACTCCATTTTTAATTGTTATTGAGAAATTAAGGCGATTTATGTCCATTCTATTATATCGTAGAAACAATTCCAAATAGCATCGTGATATATCGTACAAAACATTCAATCTTGTTTGATTTCAAAATCATAATATAAAAATGTAATAGAAAATTAAATTATAAAAATCCTTTTTTTTATTCATCTTTAATTTTCTTCATTTTCTATTTTTTAGGGTTTAGAAGATCAGCTTCTGAGTGTGGTAGTACGAAACGAAAGATCAGATTTGGAAGAACAACGCGAAAGTCTAATTGAAGAAACTAGTATAAATAAAAACCTTCTTCAAACGTTAGAAGATTCTTTACTTCGAGAACTATCAACATCTACTGGAAATATGTTGGATAATACTGAACTTATTTCTACTTTAGAGAACACTAAATCGAAAGCTTCTGAAGTACGAGAACTTTCAAAAATATAAATTTAAGTTGCTGTAGTCTCTTTGCGAAATTAGTCATTTCATGAAAAAACTAAGGCTCGCATTCTCTCCTCTTAGGGCCGGTTTATCTGCCAGTTGAAGGGACGGATAAATTTTGGCCGATTTTATCTGACAGTTTACGTTTGATAAACGTTAAAATCTGGCAGTTATAACTATTAACATACCTAGGAATGTTATGTATATCATAACTGCCGAAGATGTCGGAAGACATCTAAGGCTTGTTATGATTAATAACATCCGTGGTTTGTTCAATAGTTTATCGGTTTCAGAAAATTAAGACATTATTGATAAATACCATTTTTTGAAATTCTCTCATTAATGCTACATTCAGATTGCTATGGTTAACAGAACAATTATTTTGACATATGACAATATGGCAAATATTCAAATTATGTGCTTTATTCCTTATGTTTATTACTTTAGAATAAAGTAGACCGTATTTAGAACGATAGGCTAACGTTATCTGTATGTATTAATGAAGAGCATTATATTTTCATTTTATTTTATTTTAATTTTGTAGACCGTCGTTGACATGTCAGTATGGTAATAATATTACCATACAGATACTGTTATTAATTAGTTACCAGCCTACTTTTGTACATGTAAACAATGGAATAATATCCTGAAACCGGTAAAATTATTTATTCATGCAATGTCAAAGAGATTGTTTACCTAATTTCGCGGCCGCTACCATGACAACGGTCGCGAAATCCAATTTCGCGGCTTGTGTTGCGGCTGCGAAATGCTTATTTCGCGTCCGGTTGCACAAAAAGTAAATAAATGAATGAAAGAATTTTTTGGAGTTAATGCAAACATACTTTATATGTAAATTGTTGTAGGTAATAACAAAATTGGCGTTAGCATCTGAAACTGCTAAAGACATTGAAGTATTAAGAGACGGATACAGATCCGTTGCTAAAAGAGGAGCTATTTTGTTTTTCGTTTTATCTGACATGGCGGCAGTAAATGCCATGTACCAATACTCCCTTACAGCTTACTTGGAAGTGTTTGCTTATTCCTTGAGAAAAGCTATGCCCGATATCATGTTAATGAGACGATTGAGAAATATTATTAATACCCTCACTAAAAATGTATATGACTATGGTTGTACAGGTAGGTAATACATTGATACCCTTTACACCATTCGATTCTACGGACTTTTATACATATATGTACTAATTTTTAATGTTCATATACAGCTGGCCCAATATTACGAAGCAAATAATGTAAAAATGGCAGCTTGGAAATCTCAGTACACCGTCAAAAACTCGACCAGCCTGTATTTTTCTAAAAAGTATTTTATTCCCTTAACTCTGACCCGCTGATTACGGGAAAAATAATTAAAAAATTCCAAGGGCCTTACTTTACAAGATACCAATTTTTATTTTTATTGGGAATCTTACAAATTTTTTTAACTTTGGCGGAGTATAACTAATTAACGGTAAAAGATACATTGATACCCGTTACACCATTCGATTCTATGGACTTTTCTACATATATGTACTAATTTTTAATGTTCATATACAGCTGACCCAATATTACGAAGCAAATAATGTAAAAATGGCAGCTTGGAAATCTCAGTACACCGTCAAAAACTCGACCAGCCTGTATTTTTCTAAAAAGTATTTTATTCCCTTAATTCTGACCCGCTGATTACGGGAAAAATAATTAAAAAATTCCAAGGGCCTTACTTTACAAGATACCAATTTTTATTTTGATTAGGAATCTTACAAGTTTTTTTAAATTTGGCGGAGTATACCTAATTAACGGTAAAAGATACATTGTTTATCGTTACACCATTCGATTCTATGGATTTTTCTACATATATGTACTAATTTTTAATGTTCATATACAGCTGACCCAATATTACGAAGCAAATAATGTAAAAATGGCAGCTTGGAAATCTCAGTACACCGTCAAAAACTCGACCAGCCTGTATTTTTCTAGAAAGTATTTTATTCCCTTAATTCTGACCCGCTGATTACGGGAAAAATAATTAAAAAATTCCAAGGGCCTTACTTTACAAGATACTAATTTTTATTTTGATTAGGAATCTTACAAGTTTTTTTTAACTTTGGCGGAGTATAACTAATTAACGGTAAAAGATACATTGTTTATCGTTACACCATTCGATTCTATGGATTTTTCTACATATATGTACTAAATTTTAATGTTCATATACAGCTGACCCAATATTACGAAGCAAATAATGTAAAAATGGCAGCTTGGAAATCTCAGTACACCGTCAAAAACTCGACCAGCCTGTATTTTTCTAAAAAGTATTTTATTCCCTTAATTCTGAGCCGCTGATTACGGGAAAAATAATTAAAAAATTCCAAGGGCCTTACTTTACAAGATACCAATTTTTATTTTGATTAGGAATCTTACAAGTTTTTTTTAAATTTGGCGGAGTATACCTAATTAACGGTAAAAGATACATTGTTTATCGTTACACCATTCGATTCTATGGATTTTTCTACATATATGTACTAATTTTTAATGTTCATATACAGCTGATCCAATATTACGAAGCAAATAATGTAAAAATGGCAGCTTGGAAATCTCAGTACACCGTCAAAAACTCGACCAGCCTGTATTTTTCTAGAAAGTATTTTATTCTCTTAATTCTGACCCGCTGATTACGGGAAAAATAATTAAAAAATTCCTAGGGCCTTACTTTACAAGATACCAATTTTTATTTTGATTAGGAATCTTACAAGTTTTTTTTAAATTTGGTGGAGTATACCTAATTAACGGTAAAAGATACATTGTTTATCGTTACACCATTCGATTCTATGGATTTTTCTACATATATGTACTAATTTTTAATGTTCATATACAGCTGACCCAATATTACGAAGCAAATAATGTAAAAATGGCAGCTTGGAAATCTCAGTACACCGTCAAAAACTCGACCAGCCTGTATTTTTCTAGAAAGTATTTTATTCCCTTAATTCTGACCCGCTGATTACGGGAAAAATAATTAAAAAATTCCAAGGGCCTTACTTTACAAGATACCAATTTTTATTTTGATTAGGAATCTTACAAGTTTTTTTAACTTTGGCGGAGTATAACTAATTAACGGTAAAAGATACATTGATACCCATTACACCATTCGATTCTATGGACTTTTCTACATATATGTACTAATTTTCAATGTTCATATACAGCTGACCCAATATTACGAAGCAAAGACCCAGGGCTATATAGTTAAAACGGATAGAGTATAGGTACGTGTTGGGATGAAAAAACTTTTTTTTATAAACGAGAATACCCGATAATGTAGAGAAATTTAAAACAATACATTTATGCAAAATATTGCAAATTTATTTATTATATTCTACCTAACATAATTTAGTGCCTAATACTTGTAATGTAGGTAACAAAATATTCATATTTATTGACCATTTATTTTAAAAATTACCATTAATGTAACAAAAATCTGACCACATAAATATACAAGTATTTAATAGTATCAGCCAAAATAATTAAAAATTAATAGATTAGAAGGTGTTTACAAAAGCATTTACAGCTGTTTAATTCGAAACTCTCGTAAATATCTATTTAATTATTTTTGTTTTAAAGGTATTTTCGAAAAACACAAATTGTTATTCTCCTTCCAAATTACCGTGAAACTACAACAAGATGAAGGATTTTTACCGCAGCCTCAGTTAGATTTCTTCATAAAAGGAAATGTTGCTTTAGAGAAATCCAAACGAAAAAATCCAACAAAATGGCTTTCTGGGGCTGTAAGTTACACCCACACATACACAATTGTAATCGCATTTTTAACAAATATTATTTCTAGGGATGGGAAGATATTATGAAACTTACAAATGATTTCCCAGATACATTTGGCATGCTTCCAGACGATATAGAGACAAATTTGGATGAATGGCAAGCAGTGAGTATTTATAAATAATTTTTTTACAAGAGATCGCGGATTCAATTTCTGCTAGCGCCTCGGCCGCAATAGCTGGGTTCAACACAAAAAGACCGCTTTCTACTCCTAATAACATAATATACTATTAATCCTCTTATCGTTATACCTGCTGAGAAAAGCTAATGGAGTAAATTGCCAATTATTTTCGAACCCTCTATACCTGAAAACATGTCTCATTTGCGCAATTGTATAGTGCATCCAGAGTTCATTTGAATAACAATGCCTTTTGCGGTTACCAGGTACCCAGTTCAGTAACGAGAGTTCATTGTAAAAGCAAGTATAACATCTTGCACTGGGCAACTGTGGTCCGTAGTTGACCATTCCAAGATGTTATGCTTGCTTTGTCAATGAACGCTCATTACTGAACTGTGCACCTGCTAACCGCAAAAAGCATTTGTTCGAATGATCTCTGGAAGACGGATATATTCGTTTATTTTCATGTTGTATAATAATTGAAAATTAATTCTCGATCCCACTATAATGGTATTTCGAAAATGGTGGGGAGGGGGGTTAGGGGACCTCAAAATTGAATTGCGCTTGGGGCCTCTCAAGTGCTAAATTCGCCACTGTTTGCAAGGTAGATTTTACTGAACGCACTGAAGTTTTACAAAGTTGCTTTTCATTGTGCCAAAAATAAAGGTTCTCGGTAGAGATAAATCTGGACTATAGGAGGCCATATACTTTTATATCCAGTAAAAAAATTGGGGTGACAAGCCGTAGGGCAAGAGTAGGACATTATTTTTCATCCTTATGCACATTAATTTAAATAGTTTCTGTTCTGTTCTGTTATTTTTCAACTTTATGTACATTAATTTAAATAGTTTCTGTTTCAAATTTTAACTGAATATTAAGGAGGCCATATGCTTTTATATCCAGTAAAAAAATTGGGGTGACAAGCCGTAGGGCAGGAGTAGTACATTATTTTTCATCTTTATGCACATTAAAGCCTCACTTCCACCGAATTTTTAATGCTTAATGCATGATTTGTGCGTAGTGCTTAATGCGTTATAACAATTTACTAGGATACCATTTCCAGCTACTTTGTTTAGTGACTAATTCGACAGAAATGTCACATTTTTTATCCTTTTTATTTTTAGCTCTAGCAGACTGTCATTGCAGTAGTAATTCTTCTTTTCTGAACATGTCATATACATAATTTTTGGCACCTATATCAATATCTAAAAATTAAAAAAACTTAATAATTATAAAATAGACTGACAACTGACAGTTTAGATTAGAAAATAAAGAAAGACAAATGACAGATATGTATTTCCATCTCACAACCTTGGAGTTTGCAAACTTTTGTTCTTAAGCATTGCTCTTAGTTCTTAAGCATTAAGCCTTATGCACAGCTGGAAATGGTAATAAACGTTGCCATATAATATACATTTTTGCGCATTGCGCTTAGTTATTATAGCTCTTAATCATTAAGACAATCGGTGGAAATGAGACTTAATTTAAATAGTTTCTGTTCTGTTCTGTTATTTTTCAACTTTATGTACATTAATTTAAATAGTTTCTGTTTCAAATTTTAACTGTAAGATGACCCTTAAAACACCGGTCGAACTCTTATCACCAGTCATTGGGCCCACAGTTTTCTTAAAGTTTCAAGTCTATATATTTAAAATATCCGAAAGTATTTTGTAAAATTTTCTAACCATTTACAATATATTTATTTTTTTAGTGGTTCGATTTGGACACCCCAGAATCAGTAGCATTTCCTTGCAATTATTCTACTAAACTCAGCCAGTTTGAATATCTCATGTTCATGAGATGTTTCAGAATAGATAGAGTGTACAGAGCAATAACTAACTACATCACTGAAATAATGGGAGAACAGTATATTACTCCACCAGTAATCAGGTAGGTATTATTTCAAATTTTTCGACAATAATACTTTACAACTCTAAATAACATTCAGTTTGGAAGCAATATTTGATCAAAGCTCTCCCTACACTCCAGTAGTGTTTACTTTGAGTCCAGGTTCAGATCCAACCAGTGATTTGATGAAACTTGGAGAAAGAATAGGCGGAATAGTGTTCAGACATTTGTCACTGGGTCAGGGACAAGAAACAGTAAGTGAAAAATAATTTTTCGTATAATACATAAATACATATCAAATTCAGAGAATATCATTTTATTGATTGAGATAGGCACTTTTTTAAAAAGCTGCAAGAAATATAAAAATATCCAAATCCATTTAAATGGCCTCTTTAAATATTTCGAGAAACTCCCAAAGTTTCGCTTTATAATCAAATGTACGCAACTATCTAGAGTCCGTGCCAAACGTGATGGGTTGTTGCGCAGAAAGAAAAACTTTTTCTTTCTATTTCTTTTGTTGGAACAAATCTACATTATGATAATTTTTACAAAAAAAAAGTTTAATGTAATGAGTATTATGCAAAATTTATAATAATTTGTAATATAGGTGTGTATTAATAATTTTTCAGACTGCTATAAATCTTTTGGAAACAGCCACGGGTAGAGGAAATTGGTTAATGCTCCAAAATTGTCATTTATTATTATCATTTGTAAGAGGTTTAGAAAAACATTTAGAAAAAATAACTAAACCACACCCAGATTTTCGATTGTGGTTAACAACAGATCCTACACCCAATTTTCCTATTGGCATTCTTCAAAGGTCTTTAAAAGGTACTACTACATTTTACCACCATTTTTATCAACACAGTAATTTTACAATGTAATCTTTTAGAAACATTACAAAATTATATTGTTGTAGATAGATGATAGATAATATATATGTAAAAAAAAATATGTTAAATTATACCCCTATTATATAGACAAATTAATAATGTAAGCGTTGAAAAATAATAACAAATGTGTCAACATTTTTTCTATAGTTGTAACCGAGCCCCCCAATGGACTAAAACTCAATCTTCGAAGCACCTATTTCAAGATTCGCCCTATGAGTTTAGAAGCTTGTAACCATGTCGCTTATAAGCCTCTAATATACGTTCTAGCATTCTTCCACGCTGTGGTACAAGAAAGAAGAAAATATGACAAGATAGGATGGAACATATGTTACGATTTCAACGACTCTGATTTCAGTGTTTGTGTGCTGATTCTAGAAACGTATTTGAATAAGGCTATAGCTGCTAAAGATACAAGAATACCGTGGGGAAGTTTGAAATACCTTATAGGCGAGGTAAGATACTTTCAGGTAGTGGTAAGGTGAAGTATATATTTTGTCTACTATGTATAACAAAATCATAATGAATTATTATTTTTTTAATTACCAACAGAAAAATTGTGTGGCACGATTCGACGATTCGAACAACCCTAAAATGTTTAAATTCATCTGAAAACAGCGGGCTTGTCACTTTAAAATATAACAATTATTTTAATTACAGTCGATTCCGTTTAATTTGGCCAGTGGTGGACTGGCAAATTTGTTTTTTGCTTAAAGTTTTCAGAAATATGTCGTGTTTGGTATCAAATGTAATGTTTTCTGAAGAGCTCCCGTTCATAAATGTCATAGTTTAAATGGGTCGATCGGCTTTTGTTCTTCTACTTAAAGTCAGTTTTATACCGTATTTGGTATCAAGTGAGAGGTCTCGTAAAGACCTTATCACACTACAATCATATCTCTGACTCTTTTTCGCTGACTTAATTTTTATGACAAACTCGATCTATCACAGTGAAATTTTGAACAACCTTTTTCTCTGACCTTTAGTGGATTTTCATACTTGAAGTTCGTTATGATATGGTTTCTTTAAGAACAACATGTTTCAAATTTGTTTGACATATCAAATTATTTCAACTAAGATGACGTTCCTGCAGTTATATTTTACTCCGTAAAGTTAGAGAAGTCAACGATAAATAGTCAGAAGAAATGAAACCGATTCCATTTCACCTGATAACAGGATCCATGACTTCCATGTAGCTATCACACTGGAGTAAGTCAGTGATATGAACCGAAGTCATGGATAATGCGTGACAAGTCAGAGATACTACTACTAAGGCGTTTTTTATTCAGACCGGTTACCTCCGGTTACATGGAAACCGCATTTTGAATACTGAGGTTGTGATGCAAAGTTTTCAAGCACGCTGTAATTCTTTTAGAAATATATTATTTTAAAACCCGATAATTCTTTTGTAGTTATGAGAAATATTCGTTTTCCGGGAATGGACTGAGGCATATTTTGAGTCAGAGCTCAACGTTTCGCCCGCAGTCGTATGGGGCATCTTCAGGAGCAAGGGGGAATGGTACTGTCTTAAACAAGGTTACCTGACGTGTTAACCACGCTAGAGGCCGAGTTTAAGCAACAAGAAGGGGAGACTCAGTTTACAAGGTTACGCGACGTGTAAACCACGCTAGAGGCCAAATAAACCAAGTGACGAAGTGACCCCTTGCTCCTGAAGATGCCCCATACGACTGCGGGCGAAATGTTGAGCTCTGACTCAAAATATGAAAAGGAATATTTCTCATGACTCAGATTGTGGAAGCCTACGCAATTATTTCATTTGTAGTTACCCTGTATTATAACGAACTTTACTTATTTATAGGTAATGTATGGGGGTAGAGTAATCGATGACTTTGATCGAAGAATCTGCGCAATATACATGGATGAATATATGGGAGACTTTCTATTCGATACTTTCCAACCATTCCATTTCTACCACGACGATGTGGTTGACTATACTGTAGCTCCCGATGGAGATAAAGAGGACTACATAGGTAAAATCCTATTGGTCAAACGTTGATGTTGGCTAAATTTGGTCAACAGTCACACTCAATGATAGTCCTAACGGAGCCAATGTTGCGAAGTTAAAGTTTATATAATTTTTGTAGCTGTTATTGACGAATTACCATTGGTTAACACACCAGATGTGTTTGGTCTTCACCCTAATGCGGAAATTGGATATTATACTCAAGCGGTGAAAGAAATATGGTCGCATTTGATAGAATTGCAACCCCAAACAGGTAATTTGTACAAGAAAAATTATTTTTAAACAAATATATTAACCTTTGCACCGATTTAGAATTTCTACATGTACATTATAATCATTTTTAGCGTCTCTTGTTTCTTCATTGAATTTTCTCATAACTTGTAATGTTCAGTGACATTGAGCAGGCAATAGTGTATATTAAATAAGTTTTTGTACGTTGTGAATTTGACATTTCATTAAATAAATTCCTAGACATTTTTTAAAATAATACCACAACATCCAAAAGAATATAAGCAAAAATGATTAATTATATTATTGTTTCAATTTCAAGCCAGCAAAATAACTGTGGAAAAAGAGGGTTTGTATATTTTGTACTTTGTACATACTTTTTTACCTCCCGCTACCCTTGGTAAGGGAGGTATAGGAATCGTGCTAGAAATCGCGTATCGAGATTTTGGTAAATGACCACGTTTTAAGGTCCCTAAAATCAGATTTATCATTTTTACGATAATGTCTGTGTGTATGTGCGTGCGTGCGTGCGTTTGTGTGTTTATATATATATATATATATATATATATATATATATATATATATATATATATATGTGTGTGTGTGTGTGTGTATCCTTTACTGTAACTCAAATACTATCATTCAGAAAATTTTGAAACCTTGTATTTCTACCTTATTCTAATATGGGAAGAGTCCATTAGATTTTGGTGTATATCAGATAACCTGGAAATGGCACTTTATTTGAAGCTCAAAATAGATTTTCTTCGAAAAATACCTCCAAATGTTACTTTTTGAAGATTTGTGTTATTATAAACATTAAAGATTATCAAATTTTCTACAGATTTGTATAAATACTCTTTCTATATATTTTATGGATAAATTTATAAAATATCTACAATTATAATCCCGGAGCCTACGCTAAACAAGCAAAACTCCTTGATTACACAGTTCATATCTCAAATGTATGTAACTGACAGATAAATGTCACTCTCAAAGAACTAATAATTTCAAATGAATAATAGTAAGGTTTTAAAAACAAAATAGTAAATAGAACCATAGTTATATGGAATGGATCTTAATACAGTTTCCGCAATAACTAAATATGTAAATATGTATATTTAAATTAATAAAAATTGAATAGCGGGAGGTTTGGTGTTGGCCACATCAGATTTTTTAAACTTCAAACTTTTGTTTTTCTTTTATTGCCTACTTGTATTTCTCCATGCACCTATTTGTTTTTCGCACTCCCGAGACTAAAGAGTGATTTTAATCACTCATTTCGGGGACTAAAGTTCAAATTCAGTCCCAGAGGGATTAAATATGAAAAAAATCCCTGGGGGACTAAATAGTTACTATGATTTATTTATTCGTATCGCCCTAAATTTTGAGCAGGCGTTGAGTTTAAACAAAATTTTTGACATTTGTATTGTCAAATTGTCAGATTAATTTCTTTTACACTAATATGGTTCCGTTTGATACGGGAGTGCGAAAAATAGCGTATATACCACAGGACTAAAGTGCATTCAATCCCTCAGGTGATTATTTCCCTCACCTTCGGATCGGGAAATGAACTTCACCCACAGGATTGAATATGCACTTTAGTCCCTGAGTATATAATATACTATTCTTTATGTTGAATCTTAGGAGTAACTTTTATTCCCTTCTTGATTTTCTTAAGTTATCATTACGGCATATTACCCATTATTGGGTGTGCCAATCTACTTTATACCCAGATATCGGTAATGGCATATCCGTACCATGCGGGCGTTTACCAGGTATCACCACACGGGCACTCATTGCTGGCGTGGAGATGTCACCTTACTATTTAAAATTCGAATATTAGCACTCTTGTTCAACTTGCTGCCCTGAAGTTAACATGTTGAATTTCCTGCATTAATTCTTGACAGAATTTTGGGCGATGTAACAATGTAGTTCACAAATATTTGTACTTGCTGAGGATGGACAAATTTTATCCGAAACGTCCTAATTCGTTGTATGACTGATGTCATAAACATATAAGGAACCTACAGCCTATTTATTTAACTTCAAACATTTATATTTCCCCCCTAGGCGAAACTGGTGGTGGAATAAGCCGTGACGCGTTCATCGACCTAGTCGCCACAGACATCCTCAGTCGCATCCCCAATACCCATGATCTTCGTGAGGTTTGGAAACTTTACCGTCATGAGATGACTCCAGCGAAAATCGTTTTACTTCAAGAATTGGAGCGTTTCAACAAACTCCTTGAGGTAATGAGAAGTTCCCTAACTCTCTTAAAGAGGGCCCTAGCCGGAGAAGTGGGCATGGATGCAGTTCTGGATAACATTGCGTACTCACTTTTCAATGGACAAATTCCAAATTCTTGGCGGAAATTGTGTCCACAAACGTGTAAGACATTAGGAGGGTGGATGGAGCATTTTGAGAAGAGACAGGAGCAGTACTTCTCATGGGTAAGGATAAATTTTAATAGGTTTGTTCGTTCCGCTACTCTGCGTCTACCGCAAACCGCGGCGGTGAAATTTGCTGTTCTTTTCGATTTGCGGTTCACTGTAGTCACTAGATTCTGTTCGTTCCGTTTTTCTAGTAACTTGCGGTAAAACGTCGCGGCAGCTGGCGGTAATAATTTTTACAGTGACTCATGACTCGGTGGTATAAAAATAATCGGCGGTAATGTTCGCGTCTACATATGAAGTGCCAGTATGACAGTGTTTGACAAAGAAATACTAGGAAAAAATTGTTATTTTTTCAATGCTATGTAATTGTTTCACTTTTAGAAATTGAAATACATTTGTAAAATATATGTCAGTGTCATATGAATTATGATTTGCGTTAAGGTAAATTTAAATGATAACAATAGTAAATAATTGAAATTATGGAAAAGGAATAATATATTTTTACTGAGTATCCTTTATAATTAATAGTCTGAAGTATCTTCGAAAATAATTTAACGCAAACGGAACGAACAGAAAAATAATTTTTAGTAACTTAAATTATTACCGCGGCGATTGGCAGTGAATCGCAAAATGCAGCGACAATTACCGCCGCGTTTTGCGGTAAAACGCAGCATACCGGAACGAACAAACCTAATATAAACATAAATTAAGAAAACTAAATTAAATTTTGTATATATATATATATATATATATATATATATATATATATATATATATATATATATATATATATATATATATATCGTGTGTCTATTTTAAAGGTGTACCTACATAGGAGATTAACATGGGAAATCAGTTTTTGCAATTTCCTGCTCGCCTAATTATTTTAAGCAAAAATGCGTCAAATAAAAGTTTTAGGGTATAAAATTCTACATCTGAAACAATAAACAGAATTACCTTTACATGGTTTATAATGACAGAAATTAAATATGAAAATGTCGAAAATTACGTTAAAGATATCGACAGCCATGGAATTGAACAAAAAATAAATGAATGCTTCACGTTTTATCTGTCACAACGATAACTTATTTGACGTTTCTGACAATTTGATTTGAACAAATACCGTTAATTATGGCATTAATAGAAATATAAAATTAATAAATAAAGTTAAGAAAATACAGTTTTGTTTAAATAATATGAATATATCAAAAATTCAACATTGCGTAACAAAATTATGTATGATGCTGATGTACTCCCAACTCATTTCCAATACATCTACCTTAGTACTACAGAAGGGATCTACACTTATCATTCCTAACACTCTTTCTTAGAGTAACGCATATTCTCGTCCTATATTCTGATTACGCGGCTCACGTGTATTTTTTTAAGACATATTAGCAGTCTTTTCAAATTTTGTCAAGAATTTTGCTCAAATTGTCAGAAACGTCAAATAAGTTAACTTACGTTGTGACAGATAAAACGTCAAGCATTTATTTATTTTTTGTTCAATTCCATGGCTGTCGATATTTTCAACGTAATTTTCGATATTTTCATCTTTAATTTATGTCGTTATAATTCATGGAAAAGTAATTCTGTTTATTGATTTAGATGCAGAATTTTATGCTCTAAAACTTTTATTTGACGCATTTTTACTTAAAATAATTAAGCGAGCAGAAAATTTCAAAAAACTGATTTCCCATGTTAATCTCCTATGTACACCTTTAAGACAGACACACGGTATACATATATTGGTCCTGATTTTGCCTAATTTCCTAACCATTTTTTGCAGATATACCAAAGTGATCCGGTAACGATGTGGTTATCTGGTCTCCACGTTCCGGAATCGTATATTACTGCTTTAGTTCAAATGGCTTGTCACGATAACTTTTGGCCTTTGGATAAATCTACTATATATACAGCAGTCACACAATGGGCCGACCATACCTCTGTTTTCGATCGACCGTTAACGGTAGGTTAATAAGAATAACGTACATAACTCGCTATCCTGTACATATAAATATAACGGGTCGACATCTGTAAATCTTAAACGTAATGGCTTACGGATTAGATTAATGGTAATTAAACAAAACTTGTTTTAGGGCTGCTTTGTCCACGGTTTATATCTGGAGGGTGCAAGATGGTGTTTAGAAGACAAATGTTTAAAACGATCTCACCCTAAAATATTAATAGAAGAATTACCCGTACTAAGCGTAATTCCGATTGAAGCACATAGGCTCAAACTTCAAAACACTTTCAGAACACCAGTGTACATAACTTCTCTAAGAAGAAACGCCATGGGACAGGGTTTAGTCTTTGAAGCAGATTTAGGAACTGAAGAACATTTAAGCCACTGGGTTTTGCAAGGAGTTTGTTTAGTAATGAATACAGATTAAGTTAAGGGTTAAGTTTATTTGTAAAATGTGAAAGGAACTATGTATTAATAAAGTCTGATAGTTTGTGCTGTTTGACTCAAGAACTATTTTGAAGTTTTCATTACTTATTTGGGTAGTATCTAATTTAGTGATTATATTGATGCCGTGCGTAAAGACGTGGATATGGTCGGAGCCTCCGATATTCAACGAGCCTGGAACTAGCTTTGGTGACGTCACACTAGTGGTCTCACTTTACTACAAGTTTTAATGGGAGGTACACAGTTTTTTCACCATATTGCGAAAATTGTGGCAGATATAAAAAAATGTATATAAACAATATTATAGAACATAAAATTCTCTAACAAAATGCATCAACAGAAAATATTTATGTTCGATTGTTTAGCGATTGGTATAAAAACTTCAAAAAACCTTTGAATATACACATCTGCACATATATGAATACGTCACCTTAACAATAGGACAAGGTAGTGTTTGATGTTTGAATCAAATGTAAGAACTAAAGAACATTTAAGTCTATGAGTTTTTTCAAGGAGTTTGTTTAATAATGAATACAGATGAAGTTACAGTTGTTTATTTGTATATTAATTGAGGTAAACAGAGATTGTAAAAAGAACTATCAATAAAGTCTGATAGTTTTTGCCATTTGACCCAAGAATTGTTTTGGAGTTGTTCGTTTGATGTAGGAGTACTAACAAAATGAGGATCCTAAAATAATACATTTTTAAAATAAGCCAAAGTTTTTTAGTGTAACAGTAAATAATTTCATGTTGATCAATCTGACTTCATAAAATCATTATTTGCCAATTTTTATCGATCGTATCACAAATGCAACATTATTATGGTTACTAGTTACACACACTGTATCCAAGACTGTATCGTTCCAGATAAAATGCAACATAGGTTGTCAATGTTGTCAAGGTAAAATGAACTTGTCATAAATTTGAAAGGAAACTGACCCTTATGAATTCCGTTAGAGAAGATTAGAATTGTAGTCAATACCAGGAGGCATTTTAAATGACCTTAGCAACAGGATTCAGGGAAGTATTTAAAAAATTTAATACCGCAAATTTTAGTTCGTTCGTCTCAGGTGTAAGCACCTCGGGTCGGAATTACTGTTAGAGGAAATTAAAAATAATCCTATTTTATAGAATTGCCAAACTAAATAGTTTAAAGATCAAAATATTTTGTTATAATCAGCATCATCTGATATGCAGTTACCCTAGTCGGCCATCTATTTTCAGCCAAACATAGTAATGTATTTCTGTACTTTCCTAGTCCAGTATTTAAATGGGTTCATACAAAAAATTTATACCTCAATATTTCGTACAATTCTATTCTTCTCTAGGGTTTCAAAAGAAACCACATCTATAAAATAATTTAAACGTTCATTCGCTAGTCATACCATAATATCTTATGATAATGAGAAAACTTACAACTATGAGCAAATAAGTATCAGTTTCTCCTTCAAAAACTCCCATAATGCCTTTCGAAGAACAGTCCGTATATCCTCCCATCATTATAGGCGACCCTTTGTCTTTAAAATGTTGCACCAATAGTTCTATATAATTTGGTAAATCTTTTCCACTTTTAACGTGAATTATTTTGCATGGTATATCATACAATTTGTCTATTACGAGACAAACCTAAACAAACATTTTTAAAATCACATATTCCTAAAAGACTAAATATTGTTTATACTCCATTCGCTGAGACGAGTGAATGTGGAAATAATTTTTAAACATGAACAAAAACAAGTCCAAAATTATCCTCTTTTGACCAATAGAATGATTTGTCTCCAGAGCCGTAACAAGAAATTTTTTTTATCCCCAATCCCCGTCCCCCTCCAATACCCTTTTCGTTAACGCCCCTAGGCGCTTGCCTTCTATGTCTAATGGTAGGTACAACTCTGCTTGTCTTTGTTACCACACTCGCTCTCCTCAGTGAATGGTCACTAATACTTCAAAACTACCAATCCAGTCTCTAGAATTTAAAAACATTGAAGGTTTATCTTCCATTTCGACTAATATTTTTTGTATTTCGGGAATACTGGGTGGTTTAACATCACTGTGAATGGTAATTTGAATCCAAGAACAAATAGATTGTAAAGTTCTGTATCCACAACCCCATCCCTATTACATATAAAATAAATGCAATAAATATATTTTATAAACAAAAACAACCCTTTTTATTACTGTACCATGTCTTTAAAGTTATCACAGCCGTAATGATAATATTTATAAGTTCCTTTAACTAAATAACTCAGTCCATTTTGTTCTGGATTAGGAATTTTTTTATGAACGTTATTTAACAAATTATTTTCAGTATTTGACATTGTTTTGATGTGAAACCTTTAAGCCTGCTAGGTTATAAATGTATACGTGTATTGATGTGTTTGATTGAAAATGGCTGAGTACGAATTGAAATTTTAAATACTTAATATTTTATTGTTTAATTTTATTTTGATATAAAATTATGTTAATATTATTCGAATCATCGTTATGGGGTCTTGTGGCCGCGTGCCTGAGTGTCAGGTCGCGAATCTGGGGAACCAGGTTCGATCCCGACCGACGTCAAATATTTCGAATTTTAAATGGCACAAAATTAACCCCTGTGGTGCACTCTCCACGCCAGCAATGAGAGCCCGCGAGGTGACGCCTGGTAAGCGCCCACACGGTACAAATATTTCATCATTACCGATATCTGTGTACAAAGCAGATTTGCACACCCAGCAATGGGTAATAAGCCATAATGATATATTTATTTATTTTATTATTTATATTTACGTTAAGAACTAAGGCGAATTCTGGCGACGAACACAAATCCATGACAAAATAATGACGTCAAGAATCCGTGCATACGTCATGATTCTATCGTTATGCCAGAATGAATAATTCCATGTTTTGTTTCCATCAAATGACAGTAGTAAATTTAATAACAAGTGAAAATTTTATAAAGTTGTGGATTTGATAACTTCTGTTCTGGTATCATCTTTTGATGTATTATTTTCTGATGATGAAGAGTTTATATATGACAGCATTTTAAATAAAATGAATAGTGAGAGTTAATTTATTAATACTGTATCAAGTACAGCTATTTTTAAACAAAGAAAAACATACAAAATTACTATGAAAAAATAATTTAGGCATTTCAGTATTCATTTTCATCTAACCTATTTTGTGCACTGACAAAAATATAAACATCTGCTTGAGAGAGAAAGAGAGGGATCTATAATAAGAAAAAGACAGACCTATGGAAGTTGCTAGCTAGCTGCATCCATAGAATACGACGGATTACTAACTCATGACGTCATGAATTCGTCGCCAGAATTCGGATATCTCATGTTTCCCACAAACACACATTTGTTTCCGTCGCCAAAATTCGCCTCAAAAGTCCCGAAGACGCGTGGTTTAACATTGGGAACCAATTAAATTACAATGAGGCGTGGTTAAGATGTTTATTATTTATACCTTATTCCATTTGAGCCATTCAGTATTGCAGAGAATAGGGAATAGTTTTGACCTCTCTGATTGGCTGAAATTGGAAACAAGAGGCAAGTTTACCCAATGTAATTTCGACTACTTAAATCTGGCTACTGAATGGCTTAAATGGAACAGAGTATAGCTTGTATATTCTCTAAAAACACAACAATGATCTCACCTAATGCCAAAACTCGGCCCTAGTTTTCAAGCGTGAATTTTGTGCGTTAGATTAGATCATGCAGGTAGAAATAAATATGGAAGGAATATTTGCATTCGATAGTGAAGCATCTTCTCCCTCCACAATGTGTAACTTTGTCAGTTGAAGTTACAAGGTTGTTGCTGTCAATTGTTCATAGTTGACCCTTAAACTGCAATATGTAAGTTTTCTTGCAAACATTAAATTCTTCATTCAACATAGGTAAGTATTTGCAGATTTTTTGTAACATGTTTGTGATTGTGATTTCAAATATTTAATTTTAAATTTGCCGCGCGAATCCCCACATCATAACAAGGAGGAGTTACAGTATCTGCGTCCGCCCCACCGTGCTTCACTCCCCTTGCCCATAGAACCATGCTCTCCATATTTAATCGTACCTCAATGGGTTTGTTAATATTGAAGCGTATTGTAAGAAATTATGTAAACCACGCCTATTCGGGATTTAATTTTTTTCTAAACGATCCCTCGACTACGACTTTAGTGTATACCCTTTCTTTGATTCGTTTCCGTTTCCACGACTTGATCCCCACGTCATCAATAGTAAACACATATGCCATATGTGTACGACAAAGATGCTAGATAAAAGTTTTGTAATTCTTGCATCAGAAATTGATGACGTGGGGATCAAGTGGGAGATATAGAGTGTATATGTGTAATGTTGTGCAAAAATGTTGCGTCACATTCGAATGTATTTAAAAATAAAAGTTACATATTACCTGCGCAGAATCTACCACTAAATTCGAAGTTAGGACGCAGTCGTTTTCTATAGATAATTTCACCAACTCTCGATAGATGTCTGTAGTCGTCAGTTGTTAAGGCTAATAGATAATTTGAAACTTTACGACCTAGGATATTTTAAAAATAATTGCCGTATTTCGATTTTAATTTAATTTAAATTCCTTTCTTATCTGCTTTTACATATACCTATAAAAATGTTGTTGTTTTTAAAAATCTTAAGGTGTTAATATACACCTACATTTTGCGTCTTAAAATTTAAAATAATGCAAACAAAAGCACAAAATGTAATAATTTGACAAATGTAATGAAAAATATCAATTTACTCTCTGATTCTAAACTCTTAATTTTCTTAAATAGCTACCATAAAAAATTTGAATGTTTTGCGGTTAGAAAATAGCGGTTTAAAACAAACGACTGCCGTTTACAAAGTAACCTTGAACGACGTCATTTCCGATGTTCGCATTCCTTTAGTTTTTTCCATCAAGTTGATTTGATCTGTTAGTTTTGAAACTAAAAAGTTTTATTTTCTTTACACCTACGCATATAATGTAATATTTCACACCAATTTAAATATTTATGCTTTGTTATAACAATGATTATTTTACTAATATGGAAATACTTTAATGCGTTTTATACATTTTATACTTTTTCTCGTATATTTTTAAACAGTCATCTAATAAACTTTATGGTTTTATTATCTTAATATCTGCAAATTTAAAGTAAAATAATAAATAATTTCTTGATATTATTATAAAAACTTTTGCGAGTATTATTTTTTGTGTAAAACGTGTGTACTTTTTTCACCAATTAAATAATTATTTGTAGTAAAACTATAAATATTTGTTTTGCAATCTCGTGAGACAAAATTTGCATAAATAAATAAATTAACACAAGTTTGACACAACCCAAATCTGTCTACTACTCTATAAACATTTGCTCAGGACGTGGTAGGCGATGAGTGATGTTCAACTTTTATGCATAGGTATCTAAATTAAATCTTTGTGGACTCACAAGCACTCATTGCTGGTGTGGAGAGATATTTTGATAAGTTATCGTAAAATGTTTATTGAAACTCGCCATTCGCCATTTATGCGGCAAGTGCATTACAGGAGTTCATGCCATTTATAACTATAACATTAATTCAACAGGTTGTGATTCAAACTATATACCCACAAGTAATGTAGATTAGAATATGTACGTACTGTTTACTCAATTTCCATATACTAAAGGTGCATCCACAAATGAAAATTAGGTTTATGGTTTTTGTTTTGGTTTAAGTAAGTCATTCATTAATGTAGGTTTAAATTACCTGAAAATTAATTTTGATCTGTACAGACATCTGTGTAAATGATTCAAAAACAAGATTAAAATATCGGTGAGCAGTACTCAACAAGACACCTGTGCGTCGTGAAACTGTCATTCGCTTGGCATTATTGGTTATATTTCAGCAATTAAGTTATGACAGTCTCCATGTTCTTCTCGTATTTGTTTAAAAAGCCGAATCCACCAAGTGGATACTACATAAAGATGGTTGTATATATCTATATCATTTCAGACTTGTTCTTATTGGTGAAGTTTGTGACGTCAAACTAAATCATAAACCTAAAGTTTGGACCTTGCAATTGCAAAATTGGTATCTTGTAAAGTAAGGCCCTTGGAATTTTTAAATTATTTTCCCCGTAATCAGCGGGTCAGAATTAAGGGAATAAAATACTTTCTAGAAAAATACAGGCTGGTCGAATTTTTGACGGTGTACTGAGATTTCCAAGCTACCATTTTTATATAATTTGCTTCGTAATATTGTGTCAGCTGTATATGAACATTGAAAATTTGTACATATATATAGAAAAGTCCATAGAATCGAATGGTGTAACGGGCATCAATGTATCTTTTGCCGTTAATTAGTTATACTCCGCCAAAGTTAAAAATACTTGTAAGATTCCTAATCAAAATAAAAATTGGTATCTTGTAAAGTAAGGCCCTTGGAATTTTTTAGTTATTTTTCCCGTAATCAGCGGGTCAGAATTAAGGGAATAAAATACTTTTTAGAAAAATACAGGGTGGTCGAGTTTTTGACGGTGTACTGAGATTTCCAAGCTACCATTTTTAAATTACTTGCTTCGTAATATTGTGTCAGCTGCATATGAACATTGAAAATTAGAACATATAATATGTAGAAAAGTCCATAGAATCGAATGGTGTATCGGGCAACAATGTATCTTTTGCCGTTAATTAGTTATACTCCGCCAAAGTTAGAAAAACTTGTAAGATTCCTAATCAAAATAAAAATTGGTATCTTGTAAATTAAGGCCCTTGGATTTTTTTAATTATTTTCCCCGTAATCAGCGGGTCAGAATTAAGGGAATAAAATACTTTTTAGAAAAATACAGGGTGGTCGAGTTTTTGACGGTGTACTGAGATTTGCAAGCTACCATTTTTACATTATTTGCTTCGTAATATTGTGTCAGCTGTGTATGAACATTGAAAATTAGTACATATATGTAGAAAAGTCCATAGAATCGAATGGTGTAACGGGTACCACTGTATCTTTTACCGTTAATTAGTTATACTCCGCCAAAGTTAAAAAACTTGTAAGATTCCTAATCAAAATAAAAATTGGTATCTTGTAAAGTAAGACCCTTGGAATTTTTAAATTATTTTTCCTGTAATTAGCAGGTCAGAGTTAAGGGAATAAAATACTTTTTAGGAAAATACAGGCTGGTCGAGTTTTTGATGGTGTACTGAGATTTCCAAGCTACCATTTTTACATTATTTGCTTCGTAATATTGTGTCAGCTGTGTATGAACATTGAAAATTAGTACATATATGTATAAAAGTCCATAGAATCGAACGGTGTAACAAGCATCAATGTATCTTTTGCCGTTAATTAGTTATACTCCGCCAAAGTTAAAAAAACTTGTAAGATTCCTAATCAAAATAAAAATTGGTATCTTGTAAAGTAAGGCCCTTGGAATTTTTTAATTATTTTTCCCGTAATCAGCGGGTCAGAGTTAAGGGAATAAAATACTTTTTAAAAAAATACAGGGTGGTCGAGTTTTTGACGGTGTTCTGAGATTTCCAAGCTACCATTTTTACATTATTTGCTTCGTAATATTGTGTTAGCTGTGTATGAACCTTCAAAATTAGTACATATATGTAGAAAAGTCCATAGAATCGAATGGTGTAACGGGCGTTAATGTATCTTTTACCGTTAATTAGTTATACTCCGCCAAAGTTAAAAAAACTTGTAAGATTTCTAATCAAAATAAAAATTGGTATCTTGTAAAGTAAGGCCCTTGGAAATTTTTAATTATTTTTCCCGTAATCAGCGGGTCAGAATTAAGGGAATAAAATACTTTTTAGAAAAATACAGGGTGGTCGAGTTTTTGACGGTGTTCTGAGATTTCCAAGCTACCATTTTTACATTATTTGCTTCGTAATATTGTGTTAGCTGTGTATGAACCTTCAAAATTAGTACATATATGTAGAAAAGTCCATAGAATCGAATGGTGTAACGGGCGTTAATGTATCTTTTACCGTTAATTAGTTACACTCCGCCAAATTTAAAAAAACTTGTAAGATTCCTAATCAAAATAAAAATTGGTATCTTGTAAAGTAAGGCTCTTGGAATTTTTAAATTATTTTTCCCGTAATCAGCGGGTCTGAATTAAGGGAATAAAATACTTTTTAGGAAAATACAGGGTGGTCGAGTTTTTGAGGGTGTACTGAGATTTCCAAGCTACCATTTTTACATTATTTGCTTCGTAATATTGTATCAGCTGTATATGAACATTGAAGATTAGTACATGTATATAGAAAAGGCCATAGAATCGAATGGAGTAAAGGGCATCAATGTATCTTTTGCTGTTAATTAGTTATACTCCGCCAAAGTTAAAAAAACTTGTAAGATTCCTAATAAAAATAAAAATTGGTATCTTGTAAAGTAAGGCCCTTGGAATTTTTAAATTATTTTTCCAGTAATCAGCGGGTCAGAATTAATAGAATAAAATACTTTTTAGAAAAATACAGGGTGGTCGAGTTTTTGATGGTGTACTGAGATTTCCAAGCTACCATTTTTACATTATTTGCTTCGTAATATTGTGTCAGCTGTGTATGAACATTGAAAATTAGTACATATATGTATAAAAGTCCATAGAATCGAACGGTGTAACAAGCATCAATGTATCTTTTGCCGTTAATTAGTTATACTCCGCCAAAGTTAAAAAAACTTGTAAGATTCCTAATCAAAATAAAAATTGGTATCTTGTAAAGTAAGGCCCTTGGAATTTTTTAATTATTTTCCCGTAATCAGCGGGTCAGAGTTAAGGGAATAAAATACTTTTTAAAAAAATACAGGGTGGTCGAGTTTTTGACGGTGTTCTGAGATTTCCAAGCTACCATTTTTACATTATTTGCTTGGTAATATTGTGTTAGCTGTGTATGAACCTTCAAAATTAGTACATATATGTAGAAAAGTCCATAGAATCGAATGGTGTAACGGGCGTTAATGTATCTTTTACCGTTAATTAGTTATACTCCGCCAAAGTTAAAAAAACTTGTAAGATTCCTAATCAAAATAAAAATTGGTATCTTGTAAAGTAAGGCCCTTGGAATTTTTTAATTATTTTTTTCCGTAATCAGCGGGTCAGAATTAATGGAATAAAATACTTTTTAGAAAAATACAGGGTGGTCGAGTTTTTGATGGTGTACTGAGATTTCCAAGCTACCATTTTTACATTATTTGCTTCGTAATATTGTGTTAGCTGTGTATGAATCTTGAAAATTAGTACATATATGTAGAAAAGTCCATAGAATCGAATGGTGCAACGGGCGTTAATGTATCTTTTACCGTTAATTAGTTATACTCCGCCAAAGTTAAAAAAACTTGTAAGATTCCTAATAAAAATAAAAATTGGTATCTTGTAAAGTAAGGCCCTTGGAATTTTTAAATTATTTTTCCAGTAATCGGCGGGTCAGAATTAATGGAATAAAATACTTTTTAGAAAAATACAGGGTGGTCGAGTTTTTGATGGTGTACTGAGATTTCCAAGCTACCATTTTTACATTATTTGCTTCGTAATATTGTGTCAGCTGTGTATGAACATTGAAAATTAGTACATATATGTATAAAAGTCCATAGAATCGAATGGTGTAACAAGCATCAATGTATCTTTTGCCGTTAATTAGTTATACTCCGCCAAATTTAAAAAAACTTGTAAGATTCCTAATCAAAATAAAAATTGGTATCTTGTAAAGTGAGGCCCTTGCAATGATTTGGATTTAGAGACACTAAATTCTGAAGTGTTAATGGAGGCATAACATAATATTCCACCAAGGTCTTTAAATCTAAAGTATAAAACATAAATCCAAACCTAATTTTCATTTGTGAATGTACCGTAATATTCAAAAGTAATTTTTTTTATTCTATGTGTATTATATACACGTACATCTTCCATTCTTGAAAAGTAATATTCTTATAGAGTGTGACACATATTCCCCTCGGGTCCAGGTACCCGAATACTTAATTACCTCTACAGGTGAGTCACTAGAGTCACGCAGTAACCTGTGCGTTACGGAAAGGAATTTCTTGCATTTATTTCTCGATGACTCACCCATATCCGCTTTTCTTTATTTGTTCCATTTTTCCAGGAACTCGGATCGCAGTATTATCGGATTACGCCCACGTAACATCTACTTGTTTTGATCTAAGTTGGCCATGAGACGGGGTAATATGCGGGGGATGAATGAATGCAGACTTCCAAGAATACTTTGCTGTTGGTTTCAGTTGTTTGGGTCCGGTCCAAGTTTTGTTTTAGGGAGGAAATGTTTTGTTGGACGCATACATTGTTTTCTTTATTATGCTAAGAAATTAATGTTACATTCTAATTCGAAACAGAGAAAAATATTTATATGGTAGAAGATGTTTAATTATCTTCCGTCACCTTTAGGTAAGGAAGGTATTGTCTTTGGTCAAAAAATTCGGTGGTGAGTTTTTGATGATTAAGTACGTAGGGTCCGTAGAATACGAATTTACCATATTTATGTGTGTGTGTCTGTATGTATGTGTGTGTGTGTGTGTGTGTGTGTGTGTGTGTGTGTGTGTGTGTGTGTGTGTGTGTGTGTGTGTGTGTGTGTGTGTGTGTGTGTGTGTGTGCGCGCGCGAGTGTGTGTGTGTGTGTGCGCGAGTGTGTGCGTGTGTGCGAGTGTGTGTGTGTGTGTGTGTGTGACTGCGTGTGTGCGTGTGTGTGTGTGACAAAATTTTCTAATGCGATAACTCCAATACTACAATTCCAAAAATTATAATTCTTTCGTATTCCTCTTCGATACATCCATATGAAGAGCTGATTAAATTTTGGTTACAATTGATCTACCGGAAGTATCCTCATTTGAAGATTTTAACAGTTTTTCTTGAAAAAACTATGTTAAATATAATTTTTTCACATTTAATGTTATTATAAATATTAAAGAATATTTTATACTCTATACGATTTCACTGCATTTTATACTTAATATTAAACGGATATAGAGTTAAAAAATTATAAAGAAAATTTCATAAAGTAGCCATAGCTATGGAAACAGCTACTATACTAAGAAAATTCTGATTGAAAGATGAAATTGACATAGTGTGTTCGTCTTACAATTTTACTGGAAATGCTGGAAAAATGGGATCTTTTGCTAGAAATTTTCTGTATGGAATTTGTTTAAAATACATACAACTGCCGTAGGTAATGTACAAGAAATATAATCTTTTGCAAGGAACTATCTATGAAATTTCTACAAAATACACAGAACTGACGGAAGGTAATGTGCTGGCCACATCAGATTTTTTTTAAGATACATCTGTAACTATTTATAAAACGTATTGATATTCCCAGTCAAAAATAAAAAGCCGTAATGAAATATTTATCTATATTTTATAATATTTGTTAATATCTTAATACAATAAGAATGGTATTGATATTTACTTTAATTAAATTAATCACAAGACAAAAAAGACAAAAGTGTTGATATAGTTATCTTTTTATATTTTTTAAATCCTCTCTTGTGCGATATGAGTGTACGTCACAATTTATAATCTGCAGTATTATTATAACAGTTCCCATAAATGGTAAGTACTTTTATATAAACAGTTTGATAAGATTAAGTGTTATATTTAACGTATACGCTTTATAATACAAACACACATGATTCATAAATCAAGAATTTTCATTTATGATTTTACAATTTGTTCATGGAAAATTTACCACACCGATTAGAGACCAATCGAGAAAAATACTGACATAATATTAATTATGTCACATGTTCCACTATTTACACACGATTGAGAATATAGGTAAATAAACAGATAAGGTATAAAATGTTGATTAGAAAATTTAATTTTGAATACAATTTATACGAAATTTGATAAAAATAAATAACGAAAAGTAATAATAAATATCGTCTGCTGCCTGCATACTGTTCCTCATTGGATATAATGCCATTATGCCAACGTTGTATACAAAGTGAATTTTGTACAACTGTTTTTGTCAAAACATTTTTTTAAAAATAATCTTAACGTGGTGGTATAACTTTACTTATTTCGTTAAGAGCCCATTGTTGGCACAGCTTTTATCTTATTTAATCAAATTCGTATGTCTTGTACTTGGTTGTCCCACCAGGTGGTTTCGCTATTTGGGACAACATGTATGTACATTATCATAATTTTTGCACATACATGTTTTCAGTGCCGGCCCGAGACTTTTGAGCGCCCCAGGCGAAAATTGTAAATTGCATTTACTACAATTTTGTTTAGATACAAAAATTAGAAAAGAGGCGATTTGTGTCCATAACTCGCGAACAATCACAGAATCTTAATCTGAATGAAATTTTTTTGAAAATATTTTGGATATTTAAAATACAGAGATTTTTTCTTTTGGGTTCCACAGAGTCGCTTTATTTTTGTCTAATACTATATACAGGATTAGTGACGGGAGAGTTATTTTCAAAGTTTGTGTGCAGCCCGAAATATAATTTACAACAGCGTCTAGCTTCCTCTCCTAAAAAAATAGAATATTTATGCTCTGTTCCATTTAAGCCATTCAGTAGATGGCACTGACAACAGCGCAAATCTGAAGTAGCTGAAATTCCATTGGGTAAACTTGTCTTTTGTCTCTAATTTCAGCCAATCAGAGAAGTCAAAACTATTCCCTATGCTCCGCAATACTGAATGGCTTAAATGGAACAAGGTATAATTCACGATTGCTTTGCCTGTCTAGTGATGGTTATTGGTATTCTGGGTTGCAAACAAACGGACTTTCAAAATAACTCTTCCGTAACTAAGCCTGTATATAGGGAAAGAAAAAATATTTTTCAGTGCAGGTATAAGTCTCGGTATAAATACTTTTCATAATACCATACTGTTAAATGTGCTTTAACAGTACTGTATGCTCAACCAATATATGTGTCAAAACAGCCACGGCCGTTATTTTTTATAACAGTACAATTATTAAAAATCATGTGTTCCTAAAAAAATCGCAGCATCATGAAACTGTCATGAAGAGCTGTCACCTGTCAATATACCATAGAAAATAGAATTTTCAGAAGATATTTTATGTTATTATGAAAAATGCTCAACATCGCATGGCTGATAAGCAAATAACTGACTCGGTTGATTGTAAAATCTCGGCTATCGCCTCGATTTTACAATATTCAACCGCGTCTGTTATTTGCTTCATATTAGCCTTATGACGTTAATAACTATTTCGTTATTTTGCAATTCGGAAAATCTAATTTAACTCTTTAACGGTTCATCCTAGGTAAAAAATATAAAAATCTTGTCAAAAACCAAAATATGGCGAGGGGCTGTTACTTCAGTGTATTTTTCTCTACAGGATTCCGTATAAAGGCTTTTGTTGCATTTTTTTTATGTTGGGGGTATTTTTCAGTAGCTTTCCTGAACAACAATTACTTCTTCAGTATTTGATATGACAATGTTTTTAATTGATATGATCTCCAACGAATTTAATCTTTCTTCTTTCTTAGTATAACGTAAAAAAATATAAATAGGATTTAATTAATATAAGTTTGCTGCAACTGGAATTGTCAGCATTATGATTACAGCTACACACTGGACTTATAATTTGATTTTAATTTATTTTGCAAAAAAATAGTTTCAAAAAATGTCGCCCTAAAACCAATTTCGCCCTAGGCGGTCGCCTGGCTTTCCTGTAGCTTGGGTCAGCCCTGCATGTTGTACTTTTACATAGACAAATGTTACTTCTTGTGAAATAACAACGTTCATGGTTCAACAGAGATATTTATAAATTAATATGACACACTATTTTCATTTTGTTGTAATTTGTCTTGGATAATTTGTGACGACATTATAATATATTACTTTCATATCTTCCAATAACCGAAATCTATAAAATTTGGTAATAATAAGTCAAAATATTAACCTCTAACCCCATTAAATTTTCAATACCACGTTAAAATTTATGTGCGAATCTTTCGTCATAAAAATAATTTGTGTGAGCATTCGCTCGTTAAAATTAACGATTAAAGTATGTATTTAAATGTTATCACGTTGGAGTCGGAGGCTCATTGGATGCGGCCTTGTAGCATCTGTATACCATGTGCGTATTTTATTTTATCATATTTCATAGGACAACGGATGCCGGATATAACAGAATTTATAGTAACTGTAAATGTATGAATTCAGATAGGAATATAAGGCAGTATGCTGAGCAGATAGAATGCTGTTGTGGATATGAAAACTCAGTAACGAACACGGTGAATAAATGTAGAAGGTGGGTCAACTCATCAAAATATCTGTGTTTACAAAGTTGGCATCCGCTAGATGTCTCAGCGTGTAAGGTTAGAAATGTTCCCGACACATAGGTAACTGTCATCTGTTAATTTAAATTGAAATTGAGATACGTTAATTAATTTTATGTAAATATTCAATAAAATGTGCAAATATCGAAAATACTGTTTCGTTGGTCCCTTATAGTGTCAATTTTTTGTGTTTTTTTTTTACAAATGTTATGATAAATATATTGTCAAAGTTGTCAAACAAGTGTCAAATTTTTGAGTTTGGTTCGTGTTAGATAATACAAAATTCAATATAAAATGAGTAATTTACAGTATTGTGCCTTCTTGCAAAAATGCGTTAGGAACAAACCTACTATTGAATTTATAAATATGCCAAAAGATGCGAAGAAAAGAAAATTGTGGCTGGAAGCAGTAGGTCGAAGAGCTGATGGTTGGGTTTTTACATTTTATTTTTCCTTAACTCTGTAACACACCTTATTTCGGCAACAGTAAAACAGTCGTTTTCTGATATAAATTCAGCCATCATCTAGCTTTCGATTTTCGGTAAACTGTCCGACTTAGCTTGAATGTATTCTGTATTAGCCATTATCACTCATTTATAATGGAAAATGTCAGCGTCAAATGTCAAATTAGAAGTTTGTTATTAACATGTGACAAACTATCGCCTACGTTTATTTATCTAAATAACAAAAATAAATGTAGGTGATAGAAAAACTGTTTTTCTATTGGCTGTGAATGACGTAATGTATGTGCTTCTACGACACAGAAGTGGGGGGTTGTTTTTCATGATTATTTTTGACGCCTATATTTGTATTTAATTATTTAAGAAAATAACAACAAATTATTAAAAAAAAATTATTATTAAGAAAAATCTTTCATTTAAAATACTTTTTGAAAAATGTGAAACAGGCTCATTGATGAGTTGTCACCCCTTCTATATTTATACACCGTGGTAACGAAAGTGATTTGAATTTGAATAAATCGGGTTCTAATTTGAACAATTCAGGTTTTGATTTCGTTAGATTTTTGACAATATCTCGTGTCAAATTGACATTTAATTAAATAATTTTAAATTAAAGCATGCGTTTCTCTGTTCATAGCCTATTCCGAGTTAGGAATTTTTTTGAGCACACTGTACTTCCTACCTATCAAATCATCGGTCAGCTAAAATCAATCTATGTACTATAACTTGAAACGCACTATATTTCCTATTTTGTATTAATACTGTTAGAAAATAAGTAAGTAGTAAAAAAATAATAATATTAACATTGAGTTAACAGTTTGTAAATATGAAATAAATTGTGACAAATTGTCAGCCATCGGGATTCGAACCCGAGACACCTATCTTGCCGGGACAGTGCTCTAACCAACTAAACTAAGCTATTTAATATCCTCAGTAGTTATACGACGTTAAAAGTGAAAGATTGTTCAGGCATCGAGAGGAGAGCAGCCAATAGCTTAGTTGGTTAGAGCACTGTCCCGACAAGATAGGTGCCTCGGGTTCGAATCCCGATGGCTGACAATTTTTCACAATTTATTTCATAGTGTAAGATTCACTTTTCGACTCGGCGTCACTGGTTTAGATGCGCTAGCTTAAGGCAAAAACACTTGATATTCTTAAACACAATAACAACTCCCGACCCTTGGATGGTCAGGGCAGTTAGTTGCTGTGTGCTAGCAGTCATATACGGATGTGGGTGAAACTGTGAATAGTGTCAACAAAGAAAAGACGAGATGCTTGCAGTAATTATAGGTGAGTGTTAGAACTCACTGTCATTCTAATTATTATACAGGTATAGTTTGATGTGGATCACCAGATGCTTGATTGATATGTTATACACTGCTTGTGTATTTGATATGCGTGGTATATGTGAAATATACATTTGTATTATTAGTTTGTGGCCGCAAACATATGTAGTAGTTTCCTAATTATCCGAAGAGTTGTCTGGGACAACTCTGGGTCCATGAAGCTATATGCTTCGAGGTGTGATAAACACCACCTGAGAGGCTGAGATACACGAGAACGTCTGGGACGTTAAGGATAAACCTGGGGTTTATCATGCTAGGTCTGGGACCTACACACGTGTGATCGTAAGCTAAACTCTCATAATGGGTCTGGGACCCATTGACCTCTGGGAGGTCGGATTCTGGGAATTCACATGTCTGGGATATGCGTATGTGGCTACGGTACCGTATTCCAGCAATTCGTCAATGCACTGGGTGTATACTTTGGCGGATAGGGGTACCGGAATCCACGAGGTGTTAGGCCGCATTTAATATGCGGGGCGCCTGCCCAAGTCTGGGACTTGGGAGCAACCTTATTCCTGCCCCCCCTCCTGTCTATCTTATTAGATGATAATGCACGCCTGTGATAATTATTGTTGTAAATTGGAATGACAATGTGTATTTTATCCCACTTAGGGGAACGCGTCGTAGAGGGCCAGTCCGTCGCTGACAAAGTTGCGTGTGTGGGAAAAGACGCCGATAACAGGTCAAAAAGGAAAGTGAATTGTATATATTAGATTAATGCATGTATTATCGCCCATATATTCCAGTTAAATAATAAATGAAAAAGATTAACAAAATTTTTAAAAAAACCATAGCTCTTAACAGTACAAAAAAATGTTTAATTACAAATTCAATTCCATAAATTCACATACATATAACCTTGTCATCTGTCTATTATTCCAAGAATTACATTCCACATTATGAGTCATAAAAATTAAATATTCCTCTCTAAATTAACCCAATTTAAAGCAACTAGATTGAACCAACAAACTCTGCATATGTGATCCCCACCTGCTAGTCCGTGTGTGGACTAATTCATTAACTAAACTGACATATCATCGTTGATAAAAAGCTCACCAGGGTAATTAATGAAAGCTGTGTAATGGACTGGACAGTTAGTGTTAGTGTTGGAATGAAAAATGAGAGAACCTTGGCCTAAATCCACCGTCTGCGTACAACACAGAATACAATATCACGTTTGCATAATGCTGTCAAGGATACAAGGATAGATAGGTTAAAGTGCAACGGAAAAATGCATTCCGTAAACAGAATAATATTAAATGCGAAACACAAATGAAACAAGGTATTATGTACAACACACCAGCAATGTGGTTTTTTAAATTTAAATTGGATTTCTGTTTTGCGTGACGATTTAAATGAGATTTTGAAATTTTAATTTGAAATATATGTTGTTTCAATAATATTTATAATTTTACTATTGTGTGAAGTGAAAAGGATATTAAAACTTTTTCATTAAATCTAGTAAAAAAGAACATAATGTGAAACTAATTTGCAATCATGGTATGACAGAATGTGATACGAATCCTACAAAGGTTGTTTTATTTTTGTTTTACAGTAATGAAAAGTGTATTCTGGGTTCCTTTCTTAAAAATTAAAAAAATAGTTATTTGCGGATTAAGGACGCAAAATGGGACATTTTTGATTCCTCCTGCGTCGCGCGGCATTCTCTCGAAATCGACAATGTCCATTTGCGCTCGAAACACTCCACCATAACAAAAAATAATAAAATGTACACTTTGTACTTACAATACTACTCAATAGTTTTGCAGTGAAGATAGGAACGTATTCAAATATGACTTCAAGATATTGTTTTGGCTTTCATTTTTATAAAAAATTAATGCCAATTTTGTAATGAATATTGTATAATTTATTTGTTTCAAGTACATTAAACTAGTGCAGTGGAAAAGTGGATGTCCATTAGGAGCGTTCACGCCAAACTTTTGCAGGTGGCAGAACAACTGTTCACACAATTTATTTTATATTTAATATTAACTTATCGTTATTTTCCATTCTTCTTGAGCTATTGCTTCAATCTAATCTAAGCAATGTAGACAAGTGACACTTCTCAACATTGTATAGTTAGAAATTTGGACAGCGAGCGTTTTTTCTACTTTGTCGCGCATGAGCGGCATTTTACGTTGACAAAAGAGAGCGCAAATAGCTACCTTGTATATAGACTAGAAAAATATAATATTCACGTATTATTCTCACCAATCTAATTCTATAGAGAATCTAATTTTATAATAATAATAATATTAATAATAATAACAATAATAATAATAATAATAATTTTATTCCATCGACATATATACATAGTATAGAATACGTCATTCGTACACACTTCTTTTAAAACAATAAAAATGATAAAATAGTAAATAATAATAATAATAATAATAGTAATAATAATAATAATAATAATAATAATAATAATAATAATAATAATAATAATAATAATAATAATAATAATAATAATAATAATAATAATAATAATAATAGAAAGGAGACTTCATTATGAACAGCTCAGATATTCATTTAACAAGTAATACGTTTTATCCAAAAGAAAGCTTTTAAGTAAAGTTTTAAATTTACTTTTTCTTTTCTCTAAATTTTTTGGCAAATTATTAAATATATTTATATCTTGTATTTGTGGTGTATTTTTCAAAGAACTATGCTTCACTGTAGGTATATAAAATAAATCTTTTTGTTGAATGTTAGAAGAATGTACGTCAGCATTCGTATTAAAAAAAAATTATTGTTATATACGAATAGGCAAACTTCAAAAATATACAGAGAAGTTAGAGTGAGTATATTTAAGTTTTTCAAAATTTGTCTACACGAATCTCTGCGAGAGATGCCCGCTATCGTTCGGACTACCCGTTTCTGGAAACATGATTAAATTTAAAGTTATAAAACGTCACACCGAAGAAAGAGAGAGTTGAGGTAAAAGTTGAGATGGAAGATCATAATACAAACAAACCTTCGTCATTTTTAAAGTTCTGTCTTCTGTCACTTGTGTTTTGACATTTGAGTTTTACATAATTCAATGTCTTCGGATGGCTATGGATACTTAAAGAATATCATATTTGTCAATGTGATTTTTTAAAATTTAAATTGGAATTCTGACTATTTACATGCATATACAAACTTTATTTTTTTATTTTTCATATGACATGTATTTAATTATTTGTTCTAGTTACTCGTCACTTTAATATATTTATTATTCTATTCTTTACAGTGTCCGTGAGATGTCGTGCACAAGTTACAGTTATATATACCCCGGACTTTGCGCATCTGTAACTATTTTTATCTTATGATTCACTCTTTTATTTTTATCATTGCAAAATAGAGCATCCATATCTATTTCTTATTTTAAAAATCCTTTTGACACAACATCCTCTTCCGAGAATGCATTTCGTTAAACAATCGGAGCTCGCAGCGCAAAGCGCGCTACTCAGTCTACGCTCAGGTGTCAGAAATTCCAAAACAGTTGTGCACACGTGTTGTCGTTTGGTTCCCAAGCGCATGACAAGTAATAAAATGAGTCATGGTTGCATGTTACAATGCATTCTAGTAGAAATATGCATATAAACTACAGCAGGAATGCTATACTTCCAAAAAGATTGATTGTTGAACCGCCAAAAGTAGTTAAAGTTTTATGGACACATATTTTTATTGTGAAAGGAAAACTCGTAAATATGATGAGGTTTTCTATAAGTTCAAAAAATTACTGCAAATTTAACATTGGTCTTTGAACATCGAAGTGGAAGATCTACCAGCCTATCTGAACGATCTTCTTCTTGCTTCGATTTAGAACTTAGACAATGCGGTCCATTTCTATATTTTTTTTATTAGAAGATATGCGCAATGGGGATCTACGCATACTAAGAACAACAGAGATCTATGAACTTTGTTCTAAAAAATTTAGACGTAAAATGTGAGAATATCTCAGATAACTTTAAAAAATCTTATCGAAATAAGTTACAAAAGCTTTTATTGAAGTTAAAATGTCTAACGATGCAAATTTTCACTGAGAATACAGGTATTTTAATAACTGCAATATTTTAGAAGTTTCGTTTGACAGGCCAACTGGCAGTTGTTCGCGCCATTTTCTTACTATTTGCAGCGATAGAAAGAGATAGCCGTTAATTGAAAAGGCCCATTGTTATCCGTTAAGCCATAATAATTTTTTTAACAGTAAAATATGCTATACCTTTAGATAAGGAAGGTATAGTTTTTGGTCAAAAAAATCGATAGTATTTTTAATGAATAAGCACGTTTTAGAGTCCCTAGAATACAATTTTACTATTTTTGCGATGCTATCTGTATAACTGTGTGTATGTGTATGTATGTATGTGTGTGTGTGTGAGTGTGTGTGTGTGTGTGTGTGTGTGTGCGTGTGTGTGCGTGCGTGCGTGCGCGTGTGTGTGTGTGTGTGCGTGCGTGTGTGTGTGTGTGTGTGTGTGTGTGTATGTGTGTGTGTGTACGTGTGTGTGTGTGTGTGTGTGTGTGTGTGTGTGTGTGTGTGTGTGTGTGTGTGTGTGACGATTATTTCTCCGACGATAACTCCAACACTATAATTCTAAAAATTATAATTTTTTTCATATTTCTCTTCCTTACATCCATATGAAGAGCTGATTAGAACCGGAAGTACCCTCATTTGAAGACTTTAACAGTTTTTCTTGAAAAAACGATGTTAAATATCATTTTTTCACATTTAATGTTATTATAAATATTAAAGAATATTTTATTCTCTATACGATTTGATTACATATTATACTTCATATTCAATGGATATTGAGTTATAGAAATTAAATCTCACAAAGCAGCCAGCTATGCAATAACACTGGACATGGCTAATGTAAATAAAAAAATTCTGATAGGCAGATGTCAATGTCAAGTGCGATTGACATCGTATGTTTGTGTTATAATTTTACTGCAAATATAAAATCAATTCTAAGAAACTTTCTGTATGGAATTTTTACAAAATATATAGAACTGCCTTTCGCAAGAAACTATCTGTATGAAAATTGTATAAAGCACATAGAACTGAAGGAAGGTAATATGCTGGCCACATCAGATTTTTTTAAAAAATAATATAGCTTAACCGTTCATCCCAAAATTTTGAAAAAGGCATTAATGTTGTGTTGTTTGGAGCAAAGAACACATCAAGAGCTTATACATGGTAAAAAAATTTTGAATGTTAATTCTTTAATTTAGAAAATTTATTCGCATGACTTTATATTTATAAAAATAGAACTTGTTTATGTACAAATTATAAAAATATTACTGAATAATATTTTATTCTATTTTAATTACAAAAATGATGTAATTTTCTTTACTCCGCACGTTTTTTATAAAATACAAATGGTGAAATATTTAACACATGTCATATTTGTTAAAATATTTGACAAGTAGATTTGGTAAAATCCTAAATGAGAATGCGAATTGTTATTAAATGTCTATGAATAATGCATTAAGTTACATACAATCGTAAATATATTTGTCATCGTTGTTACAAAATGGAAAAAATTAAAGAATTGATTAATCATTATTTTGAAATTTATTCGAGCCTATAACTATAAAAACACGACTTTGTTTTTTAATTTTTTAAAGTTTTTATTGATGATGTGTGTTAATTACAACACCATTAAAATTATAAACATAAAAATGTGATAGATTTAAAAAAACTGCAAATCTTATTTGCATGTATAAAGTAGTAATTAGTAAGATGATAAATTATCTTTCCATGTTGCAAATAATTGTTTAATAAACAAAAATGGCAAAAAATATTTGATGTATTTCTAAAGTAATTAAATATTGTAATACAAAAATGAATATTTTATGACGCAAATCTAGAAAAAGATACAAAACATGTAATTATTTTAGATGAGTTCGTCTTGTATTTTGTATCTAATTTTGAATGTCCTGTACTCCAGTACAAAAGAGTTTCTCAACGTTTTTTGTCACGTGGCCTAACAAATTTGTTTAAAATTATACCCATAATGCTTATTATGTATAAATAAGTTGGGCGTGGAGCTAGTTCGCCTCTTTGTGGCACACCCTGGGATCCAGGATGGAGTAAACAAACAGTACTTACAACACCATTATTCAACGACCTCTCCTAGCCTTTATTTTGGGTTTCAATATATGTAGAAGTCGGGATTTTCCTGTACTTTGAAAGTAAGAGATTTGTAACTCTCGAATCATGATAGAGCGAGGCTGTGTTGTAACGTTACCGTGTTATAAGAAGAATACTTATCGGATTCGGGTAATGCATGCATGTAAGCTGATACGAACCAGCGTTGTTCAGTTTTCAGTCCAACACCCACACAAATGTTTACAAGAGTAAGAGGTGCATTTATTCGTGTCATACTAACACAATTATCATTTACCTGTTTACTGACTAACTCCATCAGTATTTCTTAAGTCAGTGTTAAATACACGTCCACGATTCTCAGAATCTACTATAATATTTACAACGCTTTTTTTGCATTATGAATCATTTCATTCATTCATGCTTTATATTTTTTGGAATTACTTTCAAACTACGTAAAGTAACAATATATAGAAACATTATATCATCTTTAGTTTTTCTGACTTATTTTTGTACCATGAATTTTGTTTTGTTTGGGAATGTCAAAGTTGAAACGCTAAAAATGCTATCAAATGTTGAGAAACTAGATTTTATATCGTAGACTAGATTGACCTTTTACATTTCGATACAGTCTTGTTTATTTTTATTTTTGTTGGGAAACATATGGGATATGGTTCAGTAGTTCACGTATATACCTATTCGCTTCAGATAAAGTGTAAATAGAGTAATAGAGAACATATACGCATATTTAAAACTGTAGGAACTAATGCGTTTTATTTTATTTACGCGAAAATGTGTGACTCACTTTTAAATTTATTAAGTGTTCTTGAGATGTGAAATGATACAAACAAAAATATAAAAGTAATATGTGATCAGCGCCTTACCTTCTTGAGGTAACTCGGGTAATAGGTATTGGACTGTTCGTTTCGCTACGTTACGTCTACGGATTATTGTCACGTCCATACAGTGTACGGACGCGGCATTATAGCCCGTGCTAAACGTCATGAGCTGTTGCGCAGAAAGCAAAACTCTTTCTTTCTCTTTCTCTCTCTCCTATTGTCTGACCTTTCCCTAGTTGTCTCTCTTCTTGATCTGCGCATTTCATAGCTCATGACAGTTGGCACCACCTCTACCTAAACTGAGGACGCAAAGTAGCGAAACAAACAGACCTAATATTAATGATAGAGCAAAACCCTTAATACATGCCATAGCCGGTATTTATACATAATTTTCCCTATATTCTGTTAATACTAGCCGCTTTCGTTCGGCCTGTGATTCGTGATAAAATTGAACAAAGTGAACATGATGAAGAAGAATTATGTTTCTTCGTTCTTTCATTTTGTGATCACAAGACGCCCCCTTTAGAATCAGTATTTTTTCATGATTCCTATTATTCAAATCACAAAAGATTAAAAAATGGCGGAACAAACAGTTATATTTTACATGAATTACGAGAAGTACCAATACCAATAATTCGTTGTGCAATCTGTAGCATTTCAATATAATTTTTACCTCTCGCTACCCTTGGTAAGAGAGGTATAGGGATCTTGCTAAAAATCGCATATCGAGATTTTGGTAAATGACCACGTTTTAAGGTCCCTAGAATCCAATTTTAACATTTTCACGATGATGTCTGTGTGTATATGTGTATGTGTGTATGTGTGTGTATGTATGTGTGAATCCTGCACTCTAACTAAAATACTATTATTCAGAAAATTTTGAAACCTTGTATTTCGAACTTTTTCTACCTTTCTACCTTTAAACGTTATTATAAAAATTAAAGATTATTAAATTTTCTATAGATTGCATTAATACTTTTTCTACTCCTTACGCAGTGATTCAAATGAATGTAACTGACAGATAAATGTCACTGTCAAATAACTAATCATTACAAATTAATAATAGTAACGTTTTAAAAAGAAAAAAGTAAATAGAATAATAGAAAAGGAATTCAATACAGTTTCCAGCATAAGTGTAGATATGTATTTAGATTAATAAAAATTAACGATTGGCAAAAATGTTTAAGCTAATCCTCATTTTTGGATTACTGAATTCTATTCTATCCCGGTATTTAAAATTTAATCTTCATTTTATTATAACTCCGGTGGCTCAATGGTTAGAGCAACGCCTCATGTCATGAGTGCCCTCGGGGTTCTGTGTTCGAATCCAACTAAGGCTTGGATGTGAGAGAATGTGAACCAACTCTGTAAGTTGGATTTAATCCTATTGAGGGGTTTAAAGAAAAGGTAATTACTTGGATTAGATCAGACTATATTTTAAGAAATAAACTCGCAAGATTAGAGTAAAATTCGCTAAATCAAAAATAAGGATTAACTTAATCTTTTTTGTGACTCGGGCTGTAAATGGCGGGAGGTATTGTGTTGGCCACACCAGATTTTTTATACCAGATCTTCTGTTCCGCAAATTCACGTCTACTTCAAAATCAGAACTACTAGATCTTGAATAAGTAGATTTCTAGATTCAACATTCATCACTATTAGCTTCGAATTTTCTATTAAAATAATAACCAACACAATAATTTTTGTTATTCGGGAAAAGCTGACCTGTCGATGTATGAATTTCTCATTTGACACTAGTTCGTTCGACGTTTAATCATGATTGGAAGGAATCATTTTTGAAAGAAACACGAATTAGAAATTCACAATCACAGTCCCAACGAAAGCGCCTACTGCAGTGATATTCTGATACTTGTAACTAGATAGAAGAATTCTCATAATGATTATTCCAGATTGTAATCTTTGAAAATATTGACAATGTTTTAAAATGTCTTCTTGATTCCTTCTTATCGCCTACTGCAGTCACGTTTTATTTAATCATCTGAGTTAATAATCTACTGCTCACGTATTCTTTCGCGTGGGCGACAAAAGAAGCACGACACTTGATTTTTTCTTGTTTTCTCAAACCGCTAACTATTTGTTTTTTTCCACGTCGCGCGTTTTTCTTGTTTCTTTGATCGTCATTTGTTCCATGCCTTGACACGGTCTTTAGTTGCGCGAAGGTCGAAACAATTACCGGCAGATGTTTATGGGTTATTCGTTTGTTATTTTTTTGTTTAAATTGATTGTTCTGTTGTAAGTTTTTTTTTTATAAAATAAATTATTCAGAGTTAGGTAGCATAGTTATTATTTTATTAGTAATTTGCATAGTTTCTTTTGCTAAAATATATTCAAATACCACAATTTCTATTAGCATTTCTGGGTATGTATATTCATTGTATACAAGTATGTAAGTAATAACTTATACACATTATTAGCAGCTATTCATACATACACAATAATAAATATTTAAATATATGATTACATTATTTTATACCAATCATATATAATTACCATAATAATAAAATGAACTGTATAATCTAAATATATACTTGTATTATCGTTCTTAAGAAATATATGTATGTAAGATTTTTTAAGAGTATTTAAGATATTTTTAAGTAAATATCTAAAATACTTTTAAAAAATATATTTGTATCTTTAAACTTTACAATTTAAGAATCTTGATATCGAAGATACTTTTCGAAGTATCTATCCCAGCTCTGCTATGGGATTTTTTCTACAGAGTGATCCACAATGATTGAATGTCACGTGACTTGAAAAAGTTCAGATTATGATCAAAATTATCTTTCACGAAAAAAAATTAGTATTAATTAAACTGTTATTTATTAAAATCATTACGTTAGAATGGTGGTTTATGGAATAATGAAAATAAGTGGAAATAGTGCGCCAATGCAATTTGTCAACCGTATTTCACTATCACAACGATGTGGCAAACAAAAAATCAGAACGAAGCGGAACCTTCAATAGGCTACTTGCGTGCCATTTACTTATTTAATATTTTTCAAGAGACGATAAAAACTTGCTACCCTTATTTTTTCTTTTGGCAAAATTTTCATTAATGTATGACGTAGAATTACGCCGAACCAATGAATGGCCGTAAAGCAATAACATCAGTAGGTCCAATAGCAACGGCATGTGCGGGTAATTTAAACATGACAGATCATCTGTTTGACGTTTGAATAATAGTTTGGAGGTTAATATTATCGTTTGTCATTTTAATCTTGTACGAGTATAAGCTAAGTTCCTTCAAAATCGTGCTTAACAAATCGAAATACGTAATAAAAGTAACAGAAACCACGCAAATTGTAAATAATAAAGAAGAGAGAGAGTGACAGAAAAATGAACTAATGTCAAAATCAAATTAAAATTCGCGCACGCTCGCCATCTGCAAGTTACATTCTTAAATATGCATCCCTTTCTCCACTTCAAAATAATGACGTCAAAGAAAATCTTCTTTCTTAATTTATTAAAAAACAAATATTTTTTTAAAATAAAATTTATATAGATTTTTATTTTTCCAAATAACTGGAAAATATAAATGGATTTTTGTTTATACTTATTTAGAGCACTTCTTTATGCTCTGTCGTTTAAATTTTATTTTATTTAATATAAAATATAATTATTATGAAATCAATTTTCTGATTTTTTTATGATTGTTTAAAAGCAGTTTTCAATCGACTTCAAAATAACCTTCACCTACTGTGGGCTTAGAAAATGCATCAGTAAGGTATTTTAATAATATATAATATTGCAAAACTATTTAAAATTACCTATATACTCAATTTTAAAAAACCTAGAAATTTATATATGTATATTTATTATTATTATTATTAATAAATTATCGTGTAAATATGAAAATTCCGCAGTAAAATATAATTGATTTGCCTGAGAAAAAAGGAAAATGCAGTAAAAATGTTTGTTTTCAGAACCGCCTGCATAATAAAATGTTTATCTCGTATTTTTTGCCTCAGAAACCTTGAAATTTGTTTAGAATTAATGATAGAAAGATACGTGAGATATTTTGAAATACAATTCACGTTTTAGAATACATGTTATGTTAAAGCGGTCCGATAACATACATTCTGCATCGAATAATAAAGTTGATCAATTTTGTGGGTGTGCACAATTTATTAATCTATTTTTACCTTGATAACTATAACAATTAATATTACAAATATTTATTTATAAAACAGATTTGTGTCCTTCAATACTATCTATAGAGATATTTCGAATAGCCTTTTAAACAATGTAGACACAATTACCCGTATTTCTATATTTACACGTTATGGTAACGATATTTTAAATAACAGAAATTTATTTATTGAATATTTCATTTTTTTATATTTTAAAATTGCTAAAGTTGGAATATATAATACTTGTAAATTAAAGAGTGTGCAAAAAATTATTTACAAATTCCAAGGGCCTTACTTTACAAGATACCCATTTTTATTTTTATTAGGAATCTTACAAGTTTTTTTTAACTTTGGCGGAGTATAACTAATTAACGGTAAAAGATACACTGATGCCCGTTACGCCAATCAATTCTATGGGCTTTTCTACATATTTGTACTAATTTTCAATGTTCATATACAGCTGACACAATATTACGAAGCAAATAATGTAAAAATGGTAGCTTGGAAATATCAGTACACAGTCAAAAACACGACCACCCTGTATTTTTCTAAAAAATTTTGTATTCCCTTAATTCTGATCCGCTGATTACGGGAAAAATAATTTAAAAATTCCAAGGGCCTTACTTTACAAGGTACCAATATTTATTTTTATTAGGAATATTACAAGGTTTTTTTTAACTTTGGCGGAGTATAACTAATTAACGGTAAAAGTTACACTGATGCCCGTTACGCCATTCGATTCTATGGGCTTTTCTACATATTTGTACTAATTTTCAATGTTCATGTACAGCTGACACAATATTACGAAGCAAATTATCAAAAACTGGTAGCTTAGAGATCTCAGTACACCGTCAAAAACACGACCACCCTGTATTTTTCTAAAAAGTATTATTTTTCCTTAACTCTGACTCGCTGATTACGGGAAAAATAATTAAAAAATTCCAAGGGCCTTACTCTACAAGATACCAATTTTTATTTTGATTAGGAATCTTATAAGTTTTTTTTAACTTTGGCGGAGTGTAACTAATTAACGGTAAAAGTTACACTGATGCCCGTTACGATATTCGATTCTATGGGCTTTTCTACATATTTGTACTAATTTTCAATGATCACGTACAGCTGACACAATATTACGACGCAAATTATCAAAAAATGGTAGCTTGGAAATATCAGTACACCGTCAAAAATACGACCAGCCTGTATTTTTCTAAAAAGTATTGTATTCCCTTAATTCTAATCCGCTGATTACGGGAAAAATAATTAAAAAATTCCAAGGGCCTTACTTTACAAGGTACCAATTTTTATTTTTATTAGGAATCTTACAAGGTTTTTTGTAACTTTGGCGGAGTGTAACTAATTAACGGTAAAAGTTACACTGATGCCCGTTACGATATTCGATTCTATGGGCTTTTCTACATATTTGTACTAATTTTCAATGTTCATGTACAGCTGACACAATATTACGAAGCAAAATTATCAAAAACTGGTAGCTTAGAGATCTCAGTACACCGTCAAAAACACGACCACCCTGTATTTTTCTAAAAAGTATTGTATTCCCTTAATTCTGATCCG